>JAURVB010008404.1:0-10409 GCA_033002965.1 Piper betle | reverse complement strand
TGTGATTCGATTTAGTAGTAGAGGTTGTGGCTGGCTTGAGTGAGGATTGTGGGGAAAGAGAAGAAGAAAAAGAAGAAGTTGTATGAAAAGGATGGTGGTAGCTGAATGGTGACAGTGTTAAAAGTGTGGAATATATAAATAAATGTCAGGGGGAAGAAAATGAGTGGTTGGTGAGAAAAACAAATGGTCGTCTCGTAATTAAAACTTAACTCGACTCGACAGATTATAAAAACTTTGATTCGAATCACGAGTTTTACAATGCACGTTGATGTCATGAAATTTAAGAGCCTATTATGGTAGAATCAATTGTTTTCTTAACTCATCAATATTTGTGATTTATTGGTCTCATGCCAAAGGAAAAAGGTGGTATTAAGAAGGACATCCGACTATAATATTAAATTTTGCCATTCATAATCACATAGATCATAGTTTCAATATGTTTTTATAGTATCATCCTAAGCCTAAAACCACACAATTAAAAATTCAATTCATGGGTCACTTAATCTTAATGTTATTAAGCACAGTTGGACTTTTAACATGTATACAAATTCAAAATTATTTAGTAACAAATTAAGAATTTAATGTGAATGTGAAAGTAGGAAATTTAAAATTAAAATTAAAAAGTTCAATTAACTTCTATTTTGTAGAGTGCATTGGACCATCCCCATCTTTGCTTTCAGAGAATAAAAATATATTTTTAAACTCAAAAACTTTATTTTAGCTTACTAAAAAAATCACTCCAAGAAGCCTTGAAATACGGTCCCAATAAAAAATATAGGGTGAATTCAGACAATTCCTTCCTGTCTCTTTCACAAAGATGTTAGAAAAAAAGACCTAAAAGAATTTTGACGGTAATAGATACAAGTTAGGTGTAAACAAGCCAAACTGGCTTGCATCATTTTATGTTAGGCTAAATTTGGCTTGAACTCATGCTCGTTAATTTTGTGCCCGAAAAATACTCGGCTTTAAATGGATAGCTTGTTGAATAATGAACATAGTTTGAACTAAGAGAGTGTTTAGCTCAACTTGGTGGCTCAAAACTCAGGCTCAATGAGTTTTAACTCGAAAAATACTCGGCTTGTCAATTTTATAGAGGTCACATTGAACTTATATAGTGTTTGGAAAAAATTTCCATCTTATATAAGTCAAATACGAGCCAAATATGAATATTCTCTTAGCTTGAAAACATAATAAGTCAAACATGAGCCAAACTCAAATACCATGAATTTTGGACAAATTGATCGACTTATAATAAATCAAAAGCTCGTTGAACACTCAAACAAGCTCAAATATACTTATCAAAAATCACGTCGAATTCAAAAACATCCATCATCGACTCCGCTCGGTTCAACTCATTTACATCCCTAATACAAATGCTAGAGTTATTAATATTTTTAAAAATAAAGATGATAAAAACATTAGTAAAATAGGTTATAGAAATCCTTTTTCAATATTTTTTATTGGACAATTACAAATTTGTAATTAATAATGTTTGTAATTTATTACGGGGACAAATTTGTCGGGTAGGTCCTTCCCGAGAAGTTTGGTTCATCTTCATCTTTTTATCCTACAATTACTTGTCCCTTTGTCCCTTCTTTAAGCTAACCCTGGCCCACTCCGTCATCACTTGTGACAATCACCGGCGATTTCCTAAGTGCTTCCCACCTCGTCATTCCATTTCATTGTTATTTTATAACTTATTTGTATAATATATCTTTTGATGATTCGTACAGGCATGTGGCAAAAAAAACACTCTTTTGAGAACATTTTAATCCTTTTCAATGTTTTCCTCCCCCTTAGATAGGTGACCCTTTTCAAAGGTTGGTTAATAAAGATACACGTGTTTTTATATATGGATATAATTAGCAATTATTCGCATATTACTGTGTCAGAGGCCACATAATTTGTTGAATTATCCATATTTATCTCACCCAATATAATTAAATTCTTAAAAACATTATTTTAGACATTTTCATTTTATTATCTTCTACGATTGGCTGCAACAAGGCAGCAAGAAAGAAGAGGTCGTCAATATAAGATGCATGCATTTTTTTCTAAACCTTCTTATTTTTTGTTCCCTACAAACATAGAAAAAAATATGCCAAATAATCTATTTCCCCTCTATTTATCAAACGCTGAAAGATCAAACGATTAATCTTTTTATATACATTTCCCATAAATTATGACAAATTTCTATATTTTGTTATTTAAATGGACCCAAGATCTTGTGCCCCCACATGGTTTGGATTTGTTCTTTTAAACTAGACCGGCTGGTCTTACCCGGTTCAAAAGCAGTGGGTCATGGAGGCGGGCCCACCAAATCCCAGACCGTGAACCTTCGCAGCGTGCCCTCGGATGGGTCGTTTCGGTGTTAAAAGCGTCAAGCATTACGTCACGTTGTTAAGATTCCCTTTCCGGTCATCCCATGCGTGTGTATCCACCATTAATTCATGTCGACACGTACACCAAGCCTTGGATTTTTATTATTTTTATTTTGTTTTTGTTTTTGTTAAACTATAAACAGTTATCCACTTCGTTCAAAAAAAAACAGTTATCTACTTATGTTGGTAGAAAAAGGAAATAATAAAACTAAACATTTCCAATTACCAACTCAAATTGAACTTGGTAAATTCTATAGACTCTACAAGGATACTTGTCAAAAAATTAATATTTTCATTTATCATAAGTTTTTGCATTTGTTCTGAATGTTTGATAATGATATATTATGACTGATCTTAAAATGTATAAAAATAATAATAACTAAAATATTTATAAAAATAGATAAAAAATAATTATACACTCTATGCCATGGGAAACATCCCGTTTATTGTGTCAGTGTCAGTGGCCCCCAGACCTATGTGCCTAATAAACAGTAAAAATGTCACTTGTGTTATACGGTTACCGGTTGTCAGTTGATCCAACCCTAGATACCCCCCGATTGACGGAACATATGAGCCGCCCCGCTGGCGAATTACAGATTCAAACATATGAGCCGCCCACAAATCCAAATCGTCCATTTCAATCTCTGGTCATAGGAAATCCAATCTAACGGTCCAAATCAACAAATCTTCTGTGGAGGCCGGCCTTTGTGTTATCTATGAGCTGTAATGAACCATCACGGGTCACCGGAAGCCTCCCCCGATTCAACCTTCTCCACTCCATCCTAGGCCTACACGTGTCCCACTTTAAGCATCCACGGTTGACCGCCCCCCACGAATCTCGCTCTATGCGGGCCCGGTCTTTTCCACGCCACGCGGCGACCCGCCAAAGCGTGTGGAGGTGAAATTCCGATTTTCGTTATTAAAAAAAAGCAGTTGACGGAAAGAGAGACATGATACAACAATAAATTCATAAACTAAGGAAGCGATAATTATAATATATCATCATTCAAACAGCAAATCAATATGTAGATTAAACTATCATTAAAGTAAACAAACATAGATTAATATATTAGAAAATAAAAAGCCCCGTTGGCAGAAATTTTGCGCGCCGTGTACAGACTCTACATTGTAATTTCAAATATATTATCCCTGTGTATTTTAATTTATATCAATAAATTTTATCACATCTATATATTTTAGTTTTAATTTAAATTTTATATATATTTGTAGTTGATTGAAAATATTAAATAAAATTGGACACAAATTAAATATTTTAACATGATTTAAGACCCTTATTTATTTTAACAATTATTTATAAACGCATGGTAGATTAGTTAAAATTTTTGCTATTTTTACATGCCTATATAAAAATAAAAATTTCCAAATATGTTGTAGTTGAATTGGATTTTTACTATGCTCTATGATTATTTAATATATTTCTAATAAAAATAGTAAAAAATTGAATGATATGTAATTAATATATTTTGAATAAGAAAGAATAAAATAAAATAATACATGAATTACTGATAAAAAATATAAAATTCAAAGTAACTATTTAATAAGTACTTTCTTAAGAAGTGTAGGTAAGGTATAATAATATTTAAGGACATATGAGGAATTTACAATATATAGATTTCCGCACTGAGAATCGTGGTAAGACCCTTGGAAAAAATGTTTTTTTATATTAGGGATATAAATAAATTGTAAGTACACTTTTTTTATAATAATAAACTGCGTTCGTTGACCTAAGTCTATTGTACAATTTGTTTATTTTGAAAATGAGAGAAAGACTCCGTCTCAAATGTAAAGCTATTCAATTACTTTTTTAGGTTCTAATTTTCTGAAAAAAAAAAGAATTAGGGCGAGGCACGCGGAGACGCCCCTATAAAAACCCGCGTCTCCTCCCATGCAATTCTCGCCTCCATCTCCAAACCTACACCTCTCCGTCTTCCCACCAAACCCCTCGCGCCGGGGGCAGAGAGAGACGGATTAGGGTAGGGTCTGGGTGTGGTGCCCCCCTCTTGTTTTGTTTTTCCGATCTTGTTACCTGATTTCAAACAATCTTCTTCTTCTGAGGTTCCGGCGTGGGGATAGCTCGGCCGTGGAAGAGCGAGCGGCGATTCTCCACCCCCTTCCTCCCTTCGCCCTCCTGCTTCTTTTGAGGGGGTAGCCGGGGCCTCGGCCTCGGCGGCTTATAAAGCCCCCTTTTACACACACACCACGCGCACAAAAGAAACCCTATATACCTCCTCCCCTTCTATTCTTTGTCGACAAATCTAGTCAAATAGAGATGCCGGCGCTAGCCTTAGACTCCGCCGTTCCCCTCTCCCTCCCCGCCCCTGACTATTTATCCGTCTCCACCACCGCCTCTTACCCGCCGGCGTGGTCGCCGGATCAGTCCGCCAAGCTCTACCGCGTCGACGCCTGGGGCGCTTCCTATTTCGGTGTGAACGCCGCTGGGAACGTCGCCGTCCGGCCCTACGGCGCCGACACCCTCCCCCACCAGGAAGTAGATTTGATGAAGATCGTGAGCCGGGCGGCGGCGCCGCAGACCAAAGGCGGGCTCGGCCTCCCCTCCCCCTCATCGTCCGCCTCCCCGACGTCCTCCGCAACCGGCTGCAGTCGTTGCAGTCCGCCTTCGACGCCGCCGTTGCAGGCCTCGGGTACCAGTCCCATTACCAGGGGGTGTACCCCGTCAAATGCAACCAGGACCGGTTCGTGGTTGATGATATTGTTGATTTCGGCTCCCCTTACCGGTTCGGCCTCGAGGCCGGGTCGAAGCCGGAGCTCCTCCTCGCCATGAGCAGCCTGGTCCGGGGCAGCCCCGAGGCGTTTCTGGTCTGCAATGGGTACAAGGACGCCGACTACATCTCGCTCGCGTTGATGGCGAGCAAGCTCGGGTTGAACACCGTGATTGTCCTGGAGCAGGAGGAGGAGGTGGATTTGGTGATCGAGATTGCGGACAAACTCGGTGTTCGGCCGGTGATGGGTCTTCGGGCCAAGCTCCGGACCAAGCATTCGGGTCATTTCGGGTCGACATCCGGGGAGAAGGGGAAGTTCGGCCTCACCACGGCGCAGATCCTCGCCGTCGCCAAGAAGCTTCGCGCGGCGGAGATGTTGGATTGTCTGCGTCTCCTCCACTTTCACATTGGGTCGCAGATCCCCTCCACGGCCTTGCTCGCCGAGGGCGTCGGCGAGGCCGCGCAGATCTACTGCGAGCTCGCGCGGCTGGGCGCGGCGATGGGGGTGATCGACATCGGCGGCGGCCTCGGCATCGACTACGACGGCAGCCGCTCGCCGGACTCGGAGATGTCGGTCGGGTACGGGCTGGAGGAGTACGCTGCCGCCGTCGTTCGGGCGGTGCGCGACGCCTGCGACCGGAGGTTTGTCCGCCACCCCGTTCTCTGCAGCGAGAGCGGCCGCGCGCTTGTCTCCCACCACTCCGTCCTCGTCTTCGAAGCGCTGTCTGCATCCTCCGATGCCCCGGCCTTGCCCAGTTTCGACCTCCGCCTCCTGGCGGAGTCGCTCTCCGACGAGGCGCGGGCGGATTACTGCCGCCTCACCGCCGCGGCGATGAGCGGGGAGGTGGACGCCTGCGTCGCCCACGCCGAGCAGCTCAAGCGGCGGTGCGTCGACCAGTTCCGGGACGGGGCGGTCGGTCTGGAGCAGCTCGCGGCGGTGGACGGGATATGCGAGGTGGTGGCGAAGGCCGCGGGTGTGGCGGATCAGGTGAAGACCTATCATGTCAACCTCTCCATCTTCACCTCGATACCCGACTTCTGGGCGATCGGACAACTCTTCCCGATCATGCCAATCCACCGACTGGAAGAGCAGCCGACCGTCAGAGGGGTCCTATCCGACCTCACCTGCGACAGCGACGGCAAAATCGAAAAGTTCATCGGCGGCGCTGCCTCTCTCCCCCTCCACGACCTCGCGGCGGAGCACGGCTGCGGCGGGTACTATCTGGGGATGTTTCTGGGCGGCGCCTACCAGGAGGCGCTCGGCGGCCTGCACAACCTGTTCGGCGGGCCTAGCGTGGTGCGGGTGGCGCGGGCCGACGGGTCCCACGGCTTCGCCGTCACCCGAGCCGCTCCGGGGCACTCGTGCGCCGACGTGCTCCGCGCGATGCAGCACGAGCCGGAGCTGATGTACGCCGCCCTGAAGTGCCGCGCGGAGGAGGTGAACGAGGAGGATAGCGCCGGCGCAGGCGCGGTGGCGGCTTTGGCCCGCGCCTTCACTGCAATACCGTACCTGGCCCCGGCGGGGGTGGGGCTGGCATGCGCGGTGTCCTACGCCGGAGCTGGCCAGGACGACGACGGGGAGGACGAGTGGGCGGCGGCCGCGGCTTACTGCTGCGCCTGATCAAAAGGCCAAGTCATAAGAAGCTCTAATGAATAAGGGTTCTACCATTTTGGTAGCTTTAGTTACTAGTACCTTTTGATAATCTCCATTTCGAAATTTGGAGGTGAAAGATTTATGGGTTTCTTCTGTGCTCATCGCTCGGGCTGGCTTACTCTTGTTCTGAAAATTGATAGAAGAGAGGTGTTTGGAGAGTGAAGAGAGTGCAAATAGTGTAACATTTATCTATATTTTATTCCCTTTATTTTTGTTCAATTGGTATTATTCAGTAATCTTCTTATTTTTTTTATAATTTTTTTATTGTTGGTTTTGGCAACGAAATGGTTGAACTAGCGAGCTTTTTGTCACTTCAATCAGAATGATTTTGAGTTGTGCTGGGAAGAATTAGGAGTCACACAAATAGATAGATGCTCACGGTTGATGTTCTTGTCGTTTTATCATATGTATGTCATGAGGACGAATTTTATAGTTTCCATCACTCCATCTCAGTTGGTCATGTTAGTGATCTTGGTCGCTTAAATCAGAATCACCTAGGTTGGTCTTGCATCTTTTAACAAGTGGATTTGTGGAAATTTGGGCGTTCTTTTGTCATAACATGGTGAGGATGGGAAGGAGAAATTATGGATATTCGCGTATATGAAGTATGAACTATTCGCAGCTACTTTGTTTTCTTGTTAACACGAAGGCGGCAAGAATATCTATAGTTCTTCTATACAGATGCGGTTTATTTCAGAAAGAACAAAAGGATTCTTGGTTGAATTGATGTCTTTGACTATGGTACTTGGTTATGAAGAAAAGTAGGATACCCCTATTTTTTGTTTTTTATTTCTTAATTTTTATCCTAAAGAAAAAACGTCTTGGTTGAAATAAGGTCCATGCCCATTGCGGGTTTCTTGGCCATCAAACAACGTTTGCATTCAGCTGGTTGGCTCTGAATTCAGACAATGACAAAGATTGAGAAACGGCTGGGCCAAAACCCTTTTGGTTTAGTTTCCTCAATAAATAGACGCGTAGAGCGGTCAACGTATTTGTTGTCTTGTGTGTCCTTGTAAGTGCGGGAATGGGGACGGTTGTAAGTTCTACCTAATTTCTCCCACAAACGAATCACAATTGGTTTTCCTCCTAATTTTTTAGACTTTTATAGAGCACGCATTCATAATCATATCTGTCTTTTCTTTTATTTATTAATTTCATCTGGGGTTTTGATTTGATCTATTAATTTAGACCTCAAACCAGGACAAGTTAGTATCTTTAGATGAATTTCTTGCCCAGTTTGGAGCTTGTCACATTATTCACGTGAATAGAATTCCGCCCTTTGAAGTATATCATTACCTAATTTCTGGCTAGCTCGACTTTCACCAACCCAACTTATTTTTACTTTCCAAACCAATTATAATATATTTGAAATCTCAAACCAACCCTTATTTATTGATGGTATTTTTTGAGTAATAATCTAATGTAAGGTCTGTGAGACCCAATTAACTGATAGTATTTCACCACTTATTAAATATCTTCAATGACAATTTTGAAAATTCAGTAATTAATGGGTGCCGTTACTTATGCACATTTTAATACCAATAAGGTCTTACAACAAATAAAGGGAGAAAGATCTTACAATTGATTATAAGTCTGTCATTTTTATCTATCATTCCTCCATTCTTCTTTTCTTCATCAGCTTTTGCTTTTTTATCCTATCCTTCTTCCTTTCTTTTAATATTGTATAGCTAAAACATAAGACAAGGTTAATAAATATTAAATACATCTAGTAAATTCTAATATTGATTACTACCATCCAATCCAACAATGGATTCACATTCTCTGCTCCCCCAAGTAGGATAAAATGCAACACCTAATTTTTTGGTTTGAGGGCAGATTGAATTATGATGGTAATAATTTGGAAGATATTCATTAGACTATCATTACGCAAAATTTACATTAGCAGATCTCAACCTTAAAGGATGCTTAAGACAATAACTTTATAAGACTTACATACAATGCATAACGATTATACTATTATAAAAAAACATTTAGCTTATAGGCTTTTAATATAAATACTCCAAGTCACAGAGAGGCGATACCTCCCTAGGAACTAAGAGGGTGATTTTATAGATGTGATGATCACTCCGAGTAATACGAAGAAAACACCCCCAATGTAGTTAAGAAGTTAAGATTTAAAAGGATACAGATGCATAATTCAGTTCTTATACTTAGTTTAGACTTTTGAGTTAGGTAGCTTATTCTTAAATGATGCTGATGATCTTTTAATAATGTAAATACTTGGTCGTGGTTACCTGTTCCATATACCTTGCATAAGTAAATTAAAACACACATGCATCATCAATCATGTCCTTAATGCCTGATCTTCATGTGGGCTCTTCATGCGTAATGAACCATAAGCTCCTTCTGACCTACATTGCTCTAATACATGCATAGTTGTATCCAAATACATTTTGTGTACTTGAGTTGTTCATCATCGTGTTCCAGGACTTTGAGCCCTACACAACCTGCAGATGATCATTAAAATATCCTAAAGTTAACGCCCTCTATAAAGTTAATACAAGATACACGAATCACATTCAACACATCCAACATCATAGCATTGAGGGCACTAGCCCACAACATATTATATCATATGGTCCATAATTTCCAATAATACATAAGATCAAAGTCTCCAATACATGAATTATACAACACATGGGTCTACATGGCACATAGCACAACATTATCCCCTACCATGAACCTCTCAATCTGTCCACCTACGCCAGTCATAAACACAGATACTTAACTACATAAATATAGAAAATCCATCAGTAATCAACATATTGATTATTGGTCTAGAAATAACTACCGGTAAAATATTACTCGTTGATGGGTGTCTCAACCCCCATGAAGAACTACTCAAACACCAAAAATATCTCAACAACCACTCATCACACAAATAGGTAACGCTAGATTAATAACAATGCTAGTGCTAGATTAACAACGGCTACACCAAACTAAACACTTGATCTTAAACGTGCAAGGCACATACCCAAAAATATCATCGGCAACATGCCTAGAGTTTCACATTGCTTAGTGGAAGAATGCAAAAAGGAAATCTCTCTCTCTCATCCACTCTCTCTCTCTCTCTCTCTCTCTTCTTTCTATATATATATATATATAGGGCATGGAAAGCATTGACACATATACTCACCTACATAAGTATAGAAAATCCATCAATAATCAACATATTGATTATTGGTTTAGAAATAACTACCGGTAAAATAATACTCGTTGATGGATGTAAAATCCATGACTCGAGTTAGGGTTTTATACTCGCGAACTAAATCGGTTTAGCCGTCGGTTCGAGTCGAGTTAATTTTAGAATATATGCGCTGAGTCGAGGCCAGCCATGCGTTATGAGCTATGAGGGTCAAGTATACCTGAGTATATGATGATAATGTCAGTAACACAGCAGGAAAATGAGTTATTAGAGTATGTGATAGTATGCTAGATTGTTTATTATTTCGTGCATTAGACTGTAGAAATTAGAATTAGGCTGTTTATCGTGTTAAGATGTGTTAGATAGGATTTTGGGTGGGTTAGTAGGTTAGAACATGTTAGTTGATTTGTTTGAGCATATTTTTAAATTTATAGAATTTTATCATATTTATTTGATATTTTTTTAGA
>JAURVB010008403.1:0-18426 GCA_033002965.1 Piper betle | reverse complement strand
AGTGATTGGATTAAGATCTGTATCATGTTGATTATAGACATACCGCTCCATTTATACGTAATACCCTTTCTATGACTATAGAATCTAACATATAACATGTGAATCATACGGTATGCTTTTTATCAACCATGAGGATAGTGATAGAATGATCTCCGCCTTCCCACTAAACAAGATACTCGAAGCAGTATTTATTTTCTTGTATCCTTATAATTTTAACTATATTTAAGATGATAAAATTATGTATTTTCTTTATCTTGCTACCTTTAACCATGAGAGATTCAGTGACAATGGGCTTATTTAAGAAAGTCATTATTTTAATCATTAAAAAGAATATGAATGTGAAAAGAAGACTATTTAATTGAATCTAAATCTAGATTGAACCGATACAATGTGGATACTAGGAAGTAAGTAATTTCTATATATTGAGGGATGCTAAAGACTTTACCAATAGGCTAAGGACAACGAATAGCTAAAAGCTCATGACGTTATCTTTAACAAGTGCATAATGGGTAGCTCCATTGTATCAATTTCTCGCAAGTCGAACAATTTATTTTCTCTATGATCAAGCCAAATAAACATCATTACGTATTGCTGTGTGCAAGCGGGAGATTTTTGGATGCACCCATGAGTTGGTAACATGTTGCTCTCCATATTGTATATGTGGGAGATGTTAGACATTATTTTTATTAGATGTCCAATATTTGAAGAAAAATCCCAAATTCTTTGGATTTCTTCTATTTTAGAAGATAATTCTAATTAAACCTTAATTATTATTTTATGTATATTTCCTATTTATAGTTAGGAGTTCATATTAAAGAAAACACATTTGTGTAAGAGTCTTATGAGTCTTATTATTATTTTTGTATAAATAAGACCTTCTAATAGATGTAACATCAATTTCTTATGGAAGATAAACGTGAGAGAAGAAAAAGATTTTAGTGCTTGTCTTGGGGATTTTGGTTGCAAAACTTGTTCTTCTCTAATCTTGTAAGAAGAACTAACCTATGACAACTTCCTCCGTCATATTTCAAGTTGCTAGGTACGTTTTTACAATGTTTTAATTAATTCTACACCACCAAAACCTTAAATCAATGTAATGATGAACAGATAAAATTCTGCACCAAAGATATCAAATTAATATAAAATATTTATTATTCAATAAAGTTATTTATAAATTAAATTAGATTCTATCTATAATATTCATGGTGTTTGTTGCGCAGACATACATAATTGAGTCATTGGCCATTACATTTTTTAAGAAAACCATTCTTCAAGAGTCGTTTCCACATCATGTGTATCTTCTCGACCTTTTAAACTGAGATGAAATGTCGCACATGTTCTCGTTGAATGTGACAAGCCGCCGTTATTTGAAGACCAGCAGCGTAAAGCGACGATGATAAAGGCTTAATTACATTAAACTAAAGAAGGGTGCCAATAATTACTATATTTTAAGATTAATTTGTTATGTTCGTAGCAGACACTACTAACGTTAATCAAAGAGTTACCTCTCAAAAATAATAAAATATAAACATTGTGAGAGTTTGTTCAACGTACGAACTTTATAACGTTGTGATGGCTTCACTCGATAAAGATTAATCATGAATTAATACTTTCGCCTCTTGTGTATAATATCTATTAGTTATTATATGCCTTTTATTAGTTAAAACACAATTCTGAAACAGATTGTAGGAGTTTATTATCAATTATTTATCTCCATGGATTAGGCAAGCACATATAAGGTGAGTTTTTCTAAAAATTATCAAATAGAATTGTCTTTCTTGAAAAAAATGATTGAACCTATTTTTGTCAAAACACTTTCACGCTCAAAGAATGAATTTTATTCTCTTCTTTGCATTTATCATAAAAAGGCATTTATGTGCATTGCTTTTAACACGTAAATTTATTTTCTTTATTTTCCTAATTTATTTTTAACCGGCATCAATGTGCCGGCAACCTTTGGAAGTCAGACAGTGTGAATACTCACCATCTCAATTATCTTGCTTCTCTATTATTATATTACATATATATATATATAATATAATATAAAGACTATATTATTACATTATTTTATCGAGTCCAATTCGAGGTCGAGGGTATGGTCGAGCTCCTGAGGCTCAGGCTACGAGTCCGAGTTCGAGGTTATAACCGAGTCGAGTCGAGCCGAACACGACCTTGCTCAAGCTCAGCTCGTAAGATTCGAGTTTGAGTCCAGTCTGAGTCGAGCATTTAAATGTCGAGTTTCCGAGTCGAGTCAAGCTGAACTGAACGCTAAATGCTCACGAGTTGGCTCACTCAATTAGCATACCCTACTCCGCATCACTCCCATGTGAACCACATCTCCACTCCCCACCTTCTCCCAACTCCATCCCGTGGCTACCAAATCCTAGCTTCCGATCCATGGCAGCAATCCTTTACATCCCCCTTCGCCTTAGTCCGCATTCGCCTTGGCTCCTTGTTGTTTAAGCGTATGGAGCTTCCTAGAGTCCTCTGTTTCTCTGTTCTTCACTCTTTTCGCACATTTTGCAGAGGTCACCGGCGTCCCTTTCGTGAAAATTTGGAAGGAAAGCGAGCTTCATTAGAGGTTTGTTTCGCTTGCTCTGAATTTTCTCGATGCAGCGCGGTTAATTGTTGCCCTGTGGTTTTTAACGGAGGGAACTTAGCTAAAGCTCGTTTGTAGGTGATAACTTGTATTTATTGAAATAGTGAAATTAGTTAATGTTGCCTTCTGAATGTGAACAGATGTGCTATTGCTTCGGAAACAGGAATTTGTGTTTCGTCTAGCTATATATATATATATATATATATATATATAGAAAAATTCTATGGTGGGCTGCCCCTTTTTTGGCAGCGCATATGGTTGTGCCAAATTTGGGCCGCTGGATTGAAATCGAGCTGCCCAAATCCTATAGGCCGCCCTAGACCCGCCAGCCTCACACCCACCTGACTGTCCGTCTGCCCACTCGCCCATCCACCCACTCGACCACCCTCACCCCTAGCGCCAGTGGCCCTCCGCCGCTGCCCACTCCCCGCTGTGGCACCCCATCCCGTCTCCCCTCCCACCCTACCAGCGCCCTCCCCCACCAATGCCTACCCGCTGCGCCCCCACCCCTATTCCCCCTGCCCCGTCCGGTGCCCTTCCCCAGCGCGAGGGGCGCCGCCGGCAGGGGGGCGGGGATGGGCAGGCGGTCCGGCGAGCCGCCTCGGCCAGATAGCGGCCAAGCGGGTCTAAGGCGGGTTTGAACGGGTCTAGGACTAAGTTTGGGGCAGTTAAAGTCTTGAGGCCGGGGGGGGGGGCAAGGGGGAACGGAGGTGGAGAGCGCAGCGGCAGGCACTGGGGGGGAGGGCGCCTGCGGGCGGGAAGGAGGCGGCGGGATGGGGAGGGAGCGGCGCATAGGGAGGGTGGCGGGCAGCGACAGGTGGGGCGGCGGCTGGGGGGCCACTGGCGCGGTGGCGGGGGGTGAGAATGGGTAGCCAGGGGCGAGGGGAATGGGGGGGGGTGCAACGGCAGGCAGGGGCCGGGGAGGGCACCGACGGGGTAGGGGGTGGCGGGGGTCATTGCGGCAGGCGGGGCGCCGCCGAGCGGGGCGAGGGATGGGCAGGCGGTCCGGCAAGCCGCCTCGGCCAGATAGCGGGCAAGCGGGTCTAGGGCGGGTTTGAGCGGGTCTAAACTGAGTTTGGCAGTTTGAAATTTGGCAACGCATGGTGCGCTGCCAAAAGAGGGCAGCGCCAAGCCCTATATATATATTATATATTATATATATTATATTATATTATATAATATATATATATATACATATATGGTTCTTAGTTTTTTGTAATATAATTGTATTTGAGGCAATATTTAGTTAGATTTTTTGTGATGAGGGTGAAACCAGAGTCCCTTTTCACTTGAGTCTTGCTACACAGACGTTCATCACCCTTTCTCCACACACGTTATGAAATAAAGGTCGGAGATAGTTATGATTCAGAAAATCTTACATAGAGCAGCTATACAACAACGTGGCTGGTGAAGAACGTAGATGAAAAACGTCCGTACAGCTTTTTTCTTTTCACTTATAGCAACAACCCATTTTCTCAAGATTGCATATCCTCTGTATAGAGAAGCTTACACCTTTAGTAGGGGTGGACACTCTTTAGGAGGTCGTGACCGCTAGTGAATAGTTGTATCTATCAAAGGACACGACCACCAGTAATGTACCCTTTTATACGACCACCAATTTGATAAAAGTATCAATTTATGAAAGGTTGTGACTAAGACTATTCAAAATGGAGCCTACATGTGATCGCAATCTCCAACAAATTTGTTGACTAATCCTTTGTGTTCTGATATTAATGCTTGATTAACTTTTTAGTAAAAAGTGTTGACAAATAAGTGGGTTATGGAGTGATATGTGGGTGTTTGTTTACGTGTTGCTTAGGGGAGGACAATTCGAGCCATTGGAGAAGGGTTATGTTCGGCCCTCGAATCGATGGTTCTCGTGTGTAATTCGAGTTTAAAGGTTCGGTGAGACCAAGGCGCCTTTGCCGCGTAAAAAGATAGTGCAATGGAAATAGAAAATATTACAAACACATGAAATGATACACAGGAAATTTTTTACGTGGTTCCTTAGAGTTCAACTTGAATCTCTAAGTCAGCTGCACGGTGAGATTAATACTTACAATCCACTATTTCTCCTTTGATTTTTACAAGTTATACAAATAGTGAATTTTTGCCGCCTTTAGATAAATTTGCTCTGATCAGTCTAGAAGGCCTTCAAATTATTTTTAAGAGTGTGGATAGGCTGAACCAGGCCGTTCTGGGTTGGTTCAAACCAAACAAATGCGGGGTCAGATCGGATGGCATATGTCGGCTTCCTTTCTTTCTGCGTGAGCCAATCTACAGGTCGTGTACTGTACACCAGCTCCAATTCGGGTCGCGGGTGGTCACGAACACAGTCACAGTCTAGATCTGGTCACGGGTCTGTGGGCAAATGGCTGGTCACAGATCTGCCGAATCTTGTGGATGCAGCAGAAGTAAACGGGCACGATGGACCCGGCTACGGCATGACACGATGGCACTTTTGGGTCTCCAGCGAGCGGCTTTTCCAGCGTCGAATGGTGGCGGAGTCTTCGCCCAAAACTGTAGATCTCATAATGGTGAAGGTCTTGGCGGTGGTCCAACAGTCAGTGGCGCCTCCGGTCGGTCGGTCGGATGTGAGAAAGTTAGACACTTTTCTGCACTTTTGTGCTACGCTGGTCACTTCTCGATTTTTTTCGGCGACCTCAGCGACGAACTCCGGCGACTCTCGGCTTGGGTTTGTAGATCACTTCTTCACCTTCACTTGATCACGACGGAAGGGCCGGGAACGACCGGCGCTGCTCAGAAAAAAAATCCAAGAAATCCAATGTTCGCTACTCTGTTTTCTGCTTTTCCGGCCAGCAAATTCCTTGCTTCGCGATTTTTCCCGGCGGCTACAGTGACGAACTTTGGCGAAACTCACTTTGGGTTTCTAGACCACTCCTTCACGTTACACCTCACGGCGATGTTGGTTGGAAAAAATGAGCGAAATCAGACCTTCGCTACTCTGTTTCTCTGCCATTCCCCTTGCTCTGTGGCAGCGTCTTCTCCGACTCTGGCGAGGCAGGGGCATGGCAACCTGGGTAATTTTTCTCGGTTGGGTACTATAAAATTCCTCCTTCCCTTGGTGAGTGGAGATGGTGATGGGCTGCCGGCAATCAGTGATGGATAGCAGGAAGAATTCCTCCTAATACATCCCCTGCTTTTACCTGCGAAAGAGAAACTTCCTTTTCAGGTAGATCCAATGCGGCAAGGCTATAGACCTTCAGGCATCGGCGACGACTTTAGAAGTAGTAGGATGTGGCAGTAGCGCCTTTCTTTGGTGGATAATAGTAGACTTCCTTCTCAACGAGGTAGGGCTCCATGACGTGTGCAGCGATAGGCAAAGCGACAGCAGTAGAAACTCCAAACCCCTGGGGGAACCTCTGCCGCTATGCTCAAGCGAGGCTTGTCAAAGTGAGCAAGGATCTCAATTCCAAGGGTACTGCTTCAAAGAACCCAGTGGCAAAACTTTGGCGAGCAACAGAACCTTTCGTCAGCTCCCTCATGGACAGCACGTCGGCAACACTTCAAGCAACACGACTCCTTCACCGGTGGCTCTGGCAAGTGGAAAGTTTGGATCTTGGGCAAGGATTCATGGCCGTGACAGGGGTAGTAATCGATTGGGTATTGGCGAGGGTCACCGGAGCATCTCCGGTGAGGGGCTCCTCCCTCGGCTTTTCTTCTGTCTGGCAAATTCTTTTCCTTTAGCGTCCGAGCCCCCCTGCTTAAGTAATAACATCCGGCTTTTATAGAATTGGGATAACTCCTAACTGAGAGATTTCCTCTAACAGCTGTAGAACAATGTCTATCTCTTCTTTTGGCAATTCTTTCTCCAGCAGTTTGGAACTGTACGACTAATTCTCTTGTAATATGCTGGAAGTCATTCACGTAAGTGGCTTGAGTATTGTCACATAATTGAATAATATATCCACATAACTAGATAAATATAAATATTTTTGGATAAATACGTACAAACAAAATAATATTTTGCTAAAAGTAAATGATTTTTGTTATAGCTGGTAATGGCAAAAATTAAAATGCAAAAAAAAAAAGAGAAAGGAAAGAAAATGACAAAAACAAGAAAGAAAAGAAAGGAAGAAGTTAAGGGCGTACAGTGTTTACCGCCTCTCCTTTCCCTGAAATGTACTTGCTAGCCTTGTTGGTGACGTTTGCAAAGAAAATAAGTTAGGAAATCATGAAGGGTTCATGACTCCAGACATTTTACAATATTGTGTGCAAAGAGAATCTTTACATTATATTTATTTGTTTATTTTTCAGTTTAACAAAACCATGAATGTAATATCTACTTAGGGAATTTAATATTCTAGTGTTTGCGCAGTTTATTAATTTCAGAGAATGTATAGAAGAATGAGTTCTTCAAATTTTAATGGTGACCAATCCTAATGGCAACCATTTCTGCATGTTACTTGTTTTGAAGGGTGATAACAAAAATTCAGTTTTAAGAGCGAAAGAAAGCAATTAGCTGAATAGAGAAGCAGTTAATTGATAAATGTCAACATCATATTGAATTACATTTCAATCAATTTAATGCAAGTGTGAATAATGAATCTTTTTATTTCCAAAGTGTGAATAATGAATCTTTACTTGTATAGCTCATTCTCAAGTTGTTCTGGCACTTGGGCATTAACGAGCTTATTGCATTTATAAGACATGTACCATATAGCTGTATCTTTGTCATTGTACACATTTTATATCACCTATTCTGTTTCTACAAAGTAATGTATATCTCTAAAAGACCGAAGTTGGAATTCTCATATTGACTACTGTTTATTGTAGTCTGTTGCATTTACAGGTGCTGCAGGATTCATTCTTTCTGCCATGTGGTTCATTTGTTTTGCTGTAGTCTTGGTGATGCATCGCTGTTGTGGATGGGGAATATACATTATGGGCGGGAAATCCCATCTTTTCTGGAAGATCTTCCTTTTCTTACTTCTTCTCTTCACATGTACTGCAGCGTAATACCTCAACCAGTTTAATGCTTGAACTTCTTCTATTGTTACTATTTTTCTGTATTCAAATATTTATTGTGAAATCTGTTCAATTATATGCATGCTGTGCAAGTGTATATTTGCTTACCCCTTTTGGTGGGATGGCCGCTTTTCTCAATCCATGTTGCTGGTCTTCTTTGCTTATCTCTTCTGTTTTCTTTGCAACTTTTGATTGCAGTATTAGGTGTATTCTTCTTTCTGTGGGGCGAGTCATTTTCATGGAGAAGTGTCGCGAACCTTAAGCTTTGTTGTCAGTCAATCAAATTTAACTGTTCAAATTCTAAAGAATGTCACTGGATACTTGTCGCTAGCAAAAAATATCAATGTCGATCAATTCATTCTTTCTTCAGAAGACCAAGCTAAAATTGATAGACTAAATGTTGACTTGGATAAAGCAGCAAATGTACTGTCAGAGAAGACGTATGAAAACTCAGCCTGAATAAAGAAGGCTCTGGATGCAGTGTATGGTGTGTCAAAGTCTTAGCCTTTAATTGCTGAGATATTTCTATTGGGTTGTTAATTGCCAATTCATCTTGCTGTCCAGGCGGTCTACCCTAATATGCATTGCAGCTATAATGCTGCTGCTAGCCATAATTGGTTTTGGTAATGCTTTTTATTTTCATTTCCATCCCATTATAGCCTTGTGTGGAAGACAAAACTAATTGGTTTCTTTGTATGTTTCAGTACTTACCTTACTTGATCACCAGCATGCAATATATATGTAAGCAATAACTTTTTATGGACAAAATGCCCACATTTTGGTCTGCTGCTTTCTAGCACTCATTTTGAAGGTCATATATTTGCAGATTTATACTTAGTGGTTGGCTACTTGTGGCTGTCACCTTTATTCTCTGTGGAGGTTTTGTGATACTAGAGAAGTAAGTTGTTGAATATGTTAACCAATTACGTTGACTTATATTCTTTACGCAGGAGTTTATTAGCATTAGATAGTCATCTTTGAGGCATTCATCTCTCTTCCTCATGGTTATCGTTCATCAAATTTCCTAATTAAAACTGCTATTTTGTAAACTGTATGCTATATTTCCCCTTTCCAGTGTTGTTTCAGACACCTGTTTAGCGATGGATGAATGGTTTGATCATCCTCAAGCCGAATCAGCTCTCAGTAATATTCTTCCCTGTGTCGATGAAAGGACTACAAACGAAACTTTATGTCAAAGTAAAAAAGTGACCAGTGAGCTTGTAGATGTTGTCAATACGGCAATTGCAAACTCAAATTCACCACAATCATCAGCTTCTTACTTTTACAACTAGTCGGGTCCATTGATGCCTTCTATTTGTAACCCTTTTGATTCTCAATTGAACGACAGATAGTGTCAAGAATCTTCGGAGGTGTCTTTTCTAGCGCACCTACTGTTAGTATGAAAATCTAGCGTAATACAATTGCAATCTTTAAATTATACAGGTCATTTTTTAAAAAAATGAAGGCAAATTCTTATGCTTCTATGCTTCATATAAATTCTATACTAAATATTTTGAGCAATTCTGTGATTGCTGCAGTAACAATTTTCTTCACTTTTCAGGTCTGGAAAAATTATACATGTGAGGTTTCGGCTTCAGGTTTGTGTGTGACACGAGGTCGAGTGACCCAGAATTATACTCACATTTGGTAGCCGCTGTTAATGTAAGCTACGCCCTCTTTTACTATTCTCCCTTTGTTCTAAGCCTCCAAGACTGCAATTTTGTTCGGAGAACATTTACGACGATCACATTATCACATTACTCACCACTGAGCAATGATCTCTAGATGGTGAATGTGGGCTTCGCTCTTATCTCTTTTGTGGTTCTGCTATGCCTTATCCTATGGGTCCTCCATGCAAACCTCCCTCAAGAGAGGAAGGAAACGTTCGCACAGCAAATACTACAGGGAAAAACCTAATCAATGCACTTCCCCTGTAAGAAATGAGGACCAAAATTAGCACTTGGGAAATGCACATGTTCATATTAAGGGTTGGCACTTGCCTCCTTAAAAGATAGAAAGTGTAAAAATTAACCCAAAATAGGACGAAGCTCGAAATTTGGGGAGCATGTTGGATGCCGTATATGGGTGCATTAATAATGCATTTTATGGAGCTGTTGGAATATCGTGGCTTTGTTGTTGTAATCCAATTATCTGCCCTGTAAGATCAAGATAAACAAAGAATGTATCCGAGTGGCTTGACTGGAATTGGTCGATGACTAGTGATCTTCAGTAATTATGATATACATAGAATAAGGATCGTACGTTAACAACGAAAAAGATTTAGTTTTTGATTATGATCTCCTCCTTGTCGGAATATGATAATTACTGGTGGGGTAAGAATCGCCGCTTAAATCCCCAATGCTATCCTCTCAATAAAATATCACTGTATTGAGTTCTTGAAGACCATTGGACATTATTTATTTGCCTTATAAGTGTAATCCTAATTCCTAATACAAGTTTTCATTTATCCATTTGAGTTTTTTTCATGAGCCTTGTATACATAAATTATAATTCATTTTGCTTATGAATTAGAACAATTTAGTGGACCTCACTATTCAAAATTTACATAAATAAATATAAAAATAAATAGTAATTGTATTTTTATAACTCAACATAATATGTTTAACCCTTTCACTTTAATTGTAACATCCCAAATCCGGTTCATGTTCATGAACCGAACCGGCATGTTACAGGCCCCGGTTAGGTCGGCTAACCCGAACCTAACTCATGCGGATCCAATCTCGGCGTCTTAAGATTAAAATATTACTCGTCATGCATGGATAAATACATAAAATCCTAATATGATACTACATAGATGACATGCAAACTAAATTACACACCATCACAATTACGATCAAAATCGATGAAAATTCTGAAATAAAATGGACAAAATTTCCCCTAAAAGTGTAATTAGGGTCACCCTGTCAAAATACTATATATAACCATATATATAAACATGTTTCTATATATCACGCAATTTCATTCACACAATCTGATATACTGTTTACTTGCTCTAAAGCTTGGGTCTCAACCCACCACGCTCCTGTTGTGCAATCTATTCATGTTTCACATTCTATCATGTCTTAATATGTAATCATGTCACATCATCATGTCTCAAGCATTTAATCACACCATTCACTATATAATAACATCATAAACACAATATAATCACTCAATCAACTGACATGTGTGCAAGCGACAACAGTGCTCCTCCGTCCAAGCTGGCTCCTCCAACTCGTGATTATTACCTACATATAGTATAAAAACACGTCAGTAACAAGTGTTACTGGTCCGGAAAATAAAATAACTATAACAAGCTGGCTATGAGAGCAAACTCTCATATGAAAGAAAACATCATATACTCCACGTGAACACTCTGAAGGGCACTACTGAGGAGCCACTGGGCTGCAGACCCAGTAGCATCCCGAACTTACTGATCTGCTGCTGCTGATGCCGCTCTCGACATTTTCTTACTTCATTTTCTGGTCTCAAATCCTAAGCCCTCTCCTTACCTCCATATTTCTCCTGGCCTTGAGCACGAAGGCCGAGTACTCTCAGGCAGTTGCCTTTAGTACCCTTTGAACCACAAGTCCGGACATGCGCTGTACTAAACAGTACCCGTAAACCTCCACGTTCTCCGGGTGTGAGGAACTCAAACGCGGAGTTGTCAGGATCCCTCGGGAATGGAACAGTCCGCTGGCACTAATCCAGAGCCCGCTTTGACTGTCACGGCATCCGCTCATGGTACGTGCAGTCGGTTTCTCCATCTCTCGTCTCACTGAAAATGCGAAAACTACATATATATAGGGCTGGGTAGGGATTTATATAATAGGCCCGAAGGCAACTTGTGGTGGATCTTGTTTTCGAAATCATCCTCGAGGGATCTCATCCTCGAGGGGTTATTAATCCGGAAAACTGTTCGGTTAAATGGCCCGAGTTAAGTGGGATCCAATAAAATGCCACTTAACCCGTCCTGCAAATAATAAAATAAACATACAATAGAAAAGAGCGTAAAACAGAGACGAGTCCTAAACGGACCTGGTAGAAGCTCCAAGCGTGTCATCGCGCCTAGGCGGCGAGCTCCTACTCCGTACCTACACATCAAAACTAAATACTAACGCCCGCTAACTAAATGATGAATCAAACTCGTTATGATCAAACACACTCACAATACAACATCAACCATAACAATCAACAATTATATAATCATAAGTATGAAAGATAATTCTAACTCATCCTATTCATACCAATCTTATCGTGTTTTTCTAAGTTATGTCTAGTAATCACTTATCATGCTTCTCATTAGATCACTTAACTCTTCATTCACTATCAATCTCATCATGCAATCATCACTTCATTCATAGTCATAGCATTTATCATAACAAATAACTCAATCCTAGCATGCTATGCTAACAATCATCAAGTTTTAAATAATTAAATTCAGAGGTAATTATACCTCATGTCGTCGGCAATCGGCGATGACTAGGGTTCCGTCGCGCGTCTCGGAGCTCGACATTCGAGTGCTCGTCGGCGTCCGAAGTTCGATCGGGATCGACTGGATGAGCTCTGCGGAAGATCCGACGAATTCTAGCAAATCCAGTTTTCTGGCAGGTTCCAGCGGTTTTCCGGCAGATTTCGGCAGCTTTTACTTCGGCGACAGTCATCGGCGGCGTCTACTAGCTGGATAGGGGTCATATTGGGTACCATTGGAACCGGCTCGGCGAGCCCGACGCATCTACGACGTCGACGTGGTCGGCCGAGGCGGTGGCTCGCCGAAAAATGGCTAAAACAGAGGCGGCGGTGATGGGGGACTCGATCCGGCCGGCCTGGGCGGCGATGGCCTCTGCTCCGGTCAGGGAAGGTCACTGGGTGGTTGAGGGTGTCGAGGCTACCAGCTGGATCGTGGCGGCGACGGTCGCCGGCGGCGCGATCGACGCGACGCAACGTGGGTGCGGCGCTAGGCGCGGCGATTCCGGCGTCGCGGCGGCCAAATGGCGGCCGGGACTGGTCGGGGCGGCACGGCGACGCCGTGGCGGGGCTAGGCAGCGACGATCGGCGGCCGGGTCGCGTCGACGGCGGCGACGGTGGCGCGCATGGGGGAGGCGTCGGGAAGGGTTTTGGGAAGAAGAATGTCGGGAGGGAGAAAAATAACTGGGTGGCAATTTCGTAAATAAGACTTGACTCGTCTCCGGCTCGAGTCAAGTATAATAACTAAGTCGTATTAAATCCTAAAAAAATTCATAAAAATCGGGAAAAATCCTGTAAAATCAAACAAACACCAAAACATCATAATGATATGCTCTAGAACTATCAACCCACCCAAACTGCCCGTAACGCGTCCTAACGCGGTAAACAGCCTAAAACTAATTCTACGATCCACTATATATAAAAATAAAAAAACATAACTGGCATACTCTTATATATTCTGATAACTCATTCTGTTCTGCTGTGTTCATGACGTTATCATCATATACTTGGGTACGCATGACCCTCATAGCTCATACACGCGACTGGCGTCGGCTCAGTACACGTGTTCTGAAACTGACTCGACTCAAAAATAACGGTCGAACCGACCGGTTCTGAATATAAAACCCTGACTCGAATCGTGGGTTTTACAATCTTCCCTCCTTATAAAAATTTCGTCCTCAAAATTTCAACTCAAGGAGGTTCTACTGAAACTGAAACCTAGACCTTGGATACACATCAGTTGTATCCTCTACTCTTCGATAGCCATGTACCTCCTCACTTACTGTAGCTGCGCCGTCATGGCAGGTTCTGCTTGTGATGCTGTCAATATCAACATTCTGTTTCTAAGCTATCTGTGCCTGTTCTGACATGACCATCACCATTCTCTTCTGTTCTGATCCCTACTATTGTCTGTGCCTGTTCTGACATTACCATCATCATGCTTTTCTGTTCTGATCCCTATTGCTAACTCGGCGGGAAACCTAGGTCACCCCTAAGGGCCTACTGGGTTGGTCAAGCAGATACTCTAGAGTATCGCAAGGTTCTAATCTGAGCTATGTCTGGGAAAACTACATCGAGGGTAAGACCTACCTGCTAGCATCTACCCATGTCCCTCTAATCCTCATCTGTGAAAAGTCACCTACATGTACTCTCAGGAAACTCTATTCCTAAGTCCTACAACCAACCTAAAGTGTGCTATGAGTCTCCTGCTAGGTCGAGTGTATAAACTAATGAGCTGCATGGCTCACTGTCGCCAGTCTAGATCCAACTCTCAGGTGTCCCTATATAAGGAACTGGACCGCTCACTGGGTCCTAGTTGACTCGGTCCTGAGTCAAGTATCTCACTCTGTTCTATAAGAGAACAAGGATAGCTGCTATGACTCTACTGCATACTATGGCTCAGGTGACTATCTATACAACCACTAACTACTGCTGAAAGGAGGCGAGAACACCTGTACATACACAGTGTGTCTCAAGGAGTATGATAACATACTCTGCATGGTCTGTAGAGCCTGCATCTGGTCTGTGGCATGTGCTCTGGTCAATGTATACTCATCTCAATCATCTGGATAAACTGATGGTAGAGCTGATATATCTAAAGGGGTGAGTGGAAATTCTCAAGTGAAAACTCCACTCTGTCTAACATCTCTAGGTTATAGGAAAGGAGGCTGAATCTCGTGGAAATCTAGTCACACTACTCAAGAACTCTCAATAGGTGATATCTCATCCTCACATGTGGTATCTGATGCCAAGTAAATGGGGGAATCCACTAGGTTAAGAAATACCTGCTACATAGGTATGTCACTCTGATCTATGGTAAGGTCAAGGTATCATGTAAGTGGCAAGGGAGCTGAAATCCCTATGTAGCATACTGGGTGGCCAAAATATCGGTAGGTCTATGGACTTGTCTCTAAGATCACCATGATTCACTATGCCACAGGTGATCAGGCTGTGGAACAGTCAATCAATGACGAATCTCAAAAACGGCTCCTAAGTGGCTCTAGTTCAATCAGCTAACAGTAGGCATGTGTTTTTCGATATTGTACTAGTCACGCACTTCTAAACGGGCCGGGTTCAAACGACCCAAAGAACCACTGTCTCCCCTCAAGTCTACGGGGACTCATAATGAGGTTCGACACGTGTCTCGTCCACTCTTCAGTGGTGTGTGACCTGCCGTCCCGTACCTGTAAAACCCACGATTCGAGTCAGGGTTTTATATTCAGAACCGGTCGGTTCGACCGTTATTTTCGAGTCGAGTCAGTTTCAGAACACGTGTACTGAGCCGACGCCGGTCTCGTGTATGAGCCATGAGGGTCATGTGTACCCAAGTATATGATGATAACGTCATGAACACAGCAGGAAAGAATGAGTTATCAGAATATATGAGAGTATGCAGTTTATTTATTTATTTTTTTATTATGATATATAATGGATCGTAGAATTAGTTTTAGGCCGTTTACCGCGTTAGGACGCGTTACGGGTATTTTGGGTGGGTTGATAGTTCTAGAGCATATCATTATGATTTTTTTGGTGTTGTTTGATTTTATGGGATTTTTCCCAAATTTTTTTGGAATTTTTTTACGACTTACATATTATTTTGACTCGAGTCGGAGACGAGTCAAGTAATATTTACGACTTTGCCACTACACACCCCCGCGCCCTTCCTTTCTTCTTTCCCAAACCCTCGCCGCGCGCCGCCACTGCGCATGCCGCCGCCGCTGCCGTGGATGCCCGCCCGGCCACCGATCGTCGCCCCCTAGCTCGGCCACGACGTTGCCGTGCCGCCCCGACCAGCCCCGGCCGCTGCCAGGCCACCGTGACGCCGGAATCGCCGTGCTAGCGCCGCGGCCAAGCTTCGGTCGCGTCGCCGATTTCGCCGCCGGCGACTATCGCCGCCACGATCAGGGGGTCGCCTCAGCACCACCGACCGCCCAGTGACCTTCCCCGACCGGAACGGAGGCCAGCGCCGCCCAGATCGGCCGGATTCTTCTCCCATCGCCGCCGCTCTGTTTTATGCTTTTTCCGGCGAGCTGTTACCTCCGTTGGCCGCGTCGACCTCGTAGATGAGTCGGGCTCGCCGAGCCGGTTCCGAGGGTACCCAACACGACCACTTTCCGGCCAATAAACGCCGCCGGCGATTGTCGCCGGAAAACCACCGGAAGCCGCCGGAAAACCGCTAGCAGCTGCCGGAAAACCGGAATTTCTGGAATTCACTGGAATTCACCGGATCTTCCGCGGGGCTCACCCAGTCGAGCCCGATCGAGCTTCGGACGCCGATGAGCGCCGAATTTGAGTTTCGAGACACGCGACGGAACCCTAACCGTCGCCGATTGTCGACAACGTGAGGTATAATTACCTCCGATTGATTTATTTAAAATTGATGATAATTGTTAGCATAGCATGCTA
This sequence comes from Piper betle, assembly GCA_033002965.1. Lineage (NCBI taxonomy): Eukaryota > Viridiplantae > Streptophyta > Magnoliopsida > Piperales > Piperaceae > Piper > Piper betle. Next base: position 2,465 of record JAURVB010008403.1, on the reverse strand, counting down.
GGGTTGATTAATTATTATGATGAATGTTAAGATTATGAATGAAGTAAACATGTGCATGATGTGATTAACAGGGAATGAAGGTTAAATGAGCTAATGAAGTAAAGTAAATTTGAGTATGATAATCGAGTAATGTAACTTAGGAAAAATACAATAAAATTGGTAGGAATAGGATGAGTTAGAATTATTCTCATATTTATGATTATTGATTGTGATTGATGTTTATTGAGTTTGATGCATCATTTAGTTAGCGGGCGTTAGTATTTAGTTTTGATGTGTAGGTACGGAGTAGGAGCTCGCCGCCTAGGCGCGATGACACGCTTGGAGCTTCTACCAGGTCCGTTTAGGACTCGTCTGTTTTACTCTTTTCTATTGTATGTTTGTTTTAATGCCTACAGGACGAGTTAAGTGGCGCTTTATCGGATCCCACTTAACTCGGGCCATTTAACCGAATAGTTTTTCCGGATTAATAACCCCTCGAGGATGAGATCCCTCGAGGATGATTTCGAAAACAAGATCCACCACAAGTTGCCTTCGGGCCTATTATATAAATCCCTACCCAGCCCTATATATATGTAGTTTTCGCGTTTTCAGTGAGACGAGAGATGGAGAAATCGACTGCACGTACCATGCAGAGGATGCCGTGACAGTCAAAGCGGGCTCTGGATTAGTGCCAGCGGACTGTTCCATTCCCGAGGGATCCTGACAACTCCGCGTTTGAGTTCCTCACACCCGGAGAACGTGGAGGTTTACGGGTACTGTTTAGTACAGCGCATATCCGGACTTGTGGTTCAAAGGGTACTAAAGGCGACTGCCTGAGAGTACTCGGCCTTCGTGCTCAAGGCCAGGAGAAATATGGAGGTAAGGAGAGGGCTTAGGATAAAGTTTCACGAGAAGTACTGAAAAAGAAGTGCCGAGAGCGGCATAGTACCAGCAGCAGATCAGTAAGTTCGGGATGCTACCGGGTCTGCAGCCCAGTGGCTCCTCAGTAGTGCCCTTCAGAGTGTTCACGTGGAGTATATGTTGTTTTCTTTCATATGAGAGTTTGCTCTCATAGCCAGTTTGTTATAGTTATTTTATTTTCCGGACCAGTAACACTTGTTACTGACGTGTTTTTATACTATATGTAGGTAATAATCACGAGTTGGAGGAGCCAGCTTGGACGGGAGGAGCAATGAGGTCTTGTGCACACACATGTTAGATTTCTGAATGTTTAATATTGTATTATTATGTTATTATATTGTGAATGACATGATTAAATGTTTGAGCATGATGATATGATGTGAATGAAATGCTAAGACACGATAACAGAATGCAAAATATGATCAGAGTTGAGCAGCGGAAGTGTAGTGGGTTGAGACCCAAGCTTCAAGAATGAATACGTTATGACTGAGATTCTGTGTGATTGTTAATGCATGCCGATATATTTGTATATATATTATTTTGACAGGGTGGCCCCTAATTGCATTTTTAGGGGAAATTCTGTCCCTTTCGTTTTAGAATTTTTACTAATTTTGATTGTAATTGTGTTGGTGTGAAAATTAGTTGCACGTCATCCATGTAGTATCCTGTTAGGGTTTTATGCATTCATACATACATATAGCAAGTTGGATCTTCATCTTAAGACGCCGAGATTGGATCCGCACGAGTTAGGTTCGGGTTAGCCGACCTAACCGGGGCCTGTAACATGCCGGTTTGGTTCACGAGTGTGAACCGGATTTGAGGTGTTACAGTACCGATTTGTAGTACTAATCTTGACTCACATGACTACTACCGCTGTGGTAGACTCTCAAGCAAGGCTATCAACGAAGATGAGCATACATCGATATCACTCTGTCTGGTCAGCATGGCCTATTCTGTCTGAAGTCTCTGTTTACATCGCTCTCATGCTGGGGTAGAATCCTCATCGGAAGGTCAGTCTGCAACATCTACCTGCACTGTAAACCCTAATTAGTACCATAAAGGTACCTCTATACTCAGGGCAAGGCTCAATCCTATGTCTCAAGGTGAGAACCTAATCATGCTAGCGAAACACAAGGGAATCACTATCCTTCTAAAAAACCCTTCCTCACTAACCCTCTATCTATGCCCAATACTCTAATATAAGTCGAATTCCTATCACTGGTTGGCCCATCACTAAATGGGTTCAACAGCGTGTGTGACCTGTCTACTAACCATCTGATCTATGCTAATTGTGGCCCATGGATGTATTATCATGCAATCTGCACAATCGGATCATTATGACCGTCCCATCTGAAGGTCATACGGTCATGTTCCCTGACTCTGTCCATGCGCATCCCTATGAGACTGTCACTAACAGTGCCTGATGGGGTTATCTTGCAATATTCATCTAACCCAAGGGTGTCAGGTCTAGACATTAATTGCAAGAGAGCTTGTGAAGTCGGATCCTATGCCATCTCATCAAAATAACCTCACTTTTCCTAACTCTTCTATGTTCTGCCAATTTC
>JAURVB010008401.1:0-28263 GCA_033002965.1 Piper betle | reverse complement strand
TATATGATTAATTGGAGGAGAAGGGGAGGGAGGGTTTGGTAAAGAAGATCGTGAGTCGAGGAGAGTGATATATATAGAAGTGAGAGAGCTAAATTGCTTCAGTCAAATCAAACCATACCATGCAGTATGATTACCAAAAATATTACTTTTCTCCTTTTCTTCCGGAAGTTGATTGGCAGACGATAAGTTTCTCCTTTTATTCTGCTACTCGATTGACACGATAAGATCTGATAAGAATCTTAAGTCGCAGTTCGTTGTCTTCGTTTCTATACACGCGTGGGTCATTTTAATCGTTAACTTCACTGTTTTGTCTGGTTATTCATGTATTAAAATTAAAAATTAAATTAAATATAATTAAAATAAGATGATTAAGTGCAGCATGACATCCTTGGACTGGAAATACAAGATCAGTCCATTTAAATAATTTTTTATATAAAAAATTATTTAGATATAAATTTGGGATGATTTAAATTTATTTAAAGAGATGATATATATAAAAAATCTTTTTAAATATTACAATATAAGATTAAAATTTTTATTATTTTAAAAGATGCAACATGTTTGAAATTGGATCGAATACAGACCAGATAAGGATTTCAAATTCAGATATTCAAATAAGAGCCATGTCCGAATTATATCCTATCCAAACCTAGGGCTGCTAATTGAGCGAACCAACTCGTGAATATTTGGCATTCGACTCAGTTTGACTCAATTCGAAACTTGACATATAAATGCTTAAGTTCGAACTCGAATCCTTCGAGCCGAGTTTGAACAAGGTAGTGTTCGACTTGACTCACTCGGTTTTAACTCAAACTTGACTTGAAATCGACTTGTAGCTTGATTCAAACTCAACTCGATAAAATAATATAATAATATAATCTTTAGATATATATATACACACACACACTAATAAGTTTAGTCGTAACTAGTTATATTTATTTATATACAATATAATAACATATAATAACAAAGTAGTGAGATAACTTAGATGTTTGAGCTCGAACAACATAAAAGTATTCGAGCCGAGAGCTCGAGCATGCATGTTTGAACTCGGCTTGAACTAAAGTATGCATGTTCAAAACTCGTTCGATGTCGAGGCGAGTTCGAACGAACTTCGAACTATTCGAGTCGAGTTTAAACACAAGTTGAGTTTGGCTCGCTTCCACATTTAGCAACCTATCCAAACTCAATCTTATATTTTTATAAATTATTAAATCTCACTTCTAATTTAACGAAAAGAAAGATTTCTTTAATTATAGCAGGTCAAGTTGCCGCCTCCAAGTTCATGGGTAGTTATGTGAAATTTGTTGTGATTTGAGACAGGATTTTAAAAAAAGGCCATTGCCTTTTCTGAACACGAAAGTACCACATAAAAAGACAAATATGTAATTTAAAATAAAAAAAGCAAAGTAGATAAAAGCCTAGCATACAATCTGGCATATCAACCTAAATGTAAACTTTAAAATTTAAATTTTTATATTTTAAAATTCAACACTACAACTTTATATATGCACTCTCATAAACTATAAATTAGTTTATTAGAGTGCATATATATATATATATATACACACACACAATAAAGCTACTATGCGCTGCCTTGTTTGGCAACGCATAGGCAGCTTATAGAATCTAGATCCAACGGATTGGAGCACCCATCCCTCCACCCCACCCCCTGCTCCCCTATGTGGACCATCTCCAGGCCGTTGGATCCAGATCCAACGGATTGGAGCACTCATCCCCCCACCCGCAGCGCGTCCTTCCTCCCGGCCCTCCCGCATGCGCCCTCCCTGCCCTGCCACGCTCTGCCTGGCGCCCTCCCACCCTCCGCCCTCTTGTGCTCCCACCTGGCGTCCTCGACGCTCGCCCGTAGCTATAAATGGTTGTCGCCCCCGCCTCAGGGCCACGCTCGCCTCCTACTCCCCCACCCGCCGCCCCTTGCCCCTCCCCCTGTCGCCGTCCCCTGGCCGCTAGCGCCCGACCTGCCACAACCTGCCCCTCCCCCTGCCCTGCCGCTCCCCCGCTCCTCCCCCTGCCCTGCCGCCCCTGCCCCTCCCCCTGCTGTCGTCCCCTGGCCGCCAGCCCCCGGCCTGCCACCACCTGCCCCCCACACACCACCCCCTGCCCTGCAGCTCCCCCGCTCCTCCCCCTGCCCCTCCCCGCCTACCCGCCCCCCGGCCTCCAACCCCGGGTTGCCGCCCCAGCCGCTGCCCCATCCCCCTCCGCCGCCCCTGGCCTGCCGCCTCCACCCCCTCCCCCAAGCACCCTGCCCTATTTCGAAACAGGGGAGGGGGCGAGGGTAGTATCATAATAAAAATTTTACTTGGTCACGACTCATGTTTTTATTACGAAATAAATTTTAAAAAATAAAATAATTTCATAATAAAAACTTAACTCGATCATAAATTAAGTCAATATTAAGAAATAAATTAAAAAAAATTGTAATAAAAATTTGACTCGTTCTTGAATCGTGTCAATATTAAGAAATAAATTTTTTAAAAATAAAATAATTTTGTAATAAAAATTTTATTCGGTCCTTACACGAGTTAATATTATAAAATAAATTAAAAAATAAAATAATTTTGTAATAAAAACTTGACTTGATCCCGCCAAGGATGGAGTCAATATTATAAAATAAATTAAAAATATAAAATAATTTTGTAATAAAAACTTAGCCTATCTAGGATCGAGTCAAGTTTTTATTACAAAATTATTTTATATTTTTTAAAATTTATTTCACAGTATTAACTCGAGTCAGGATCGATCACACGCGAGAGCGAGTCAAGTTTTTATTTTATAGTTTTGTATTAAAAATCAATTTTGTAATATTGACTCAAGCAGGAGCAAATCAAGTTTTTATTTTATAGTATTTTATATTTTAAAATTATTTTTAATATTTATTTCAGTAATATTGACTCCTGGGAAATCCAGTTAAATTTTTATTACGAAATTGCCATCGCCCTCTCCTCCTTCCCGCCCACGTTGTTTTTTCACGGCATCGTCGGCGGTGCTGCACGTGACGTCGGCGCACGTTTGTGGCGAAAACGGGCGGAGAGGGGGAGGGAAACAGAGGGATGAAGCGTGGCCCTAGTGGTTTGGTTGGGTGGGCCGCTGGGGTAGATGCCCAGCCGGCAGCGAGGCGGGGGCGGGCGGGCGGGTGGCGGAGGTGGTCAGGGGGCGGCAGGAGGTGAGGCAGGGGGCCTGGGCTGAGTGGGGGGCAGGGGTGGTGGGTGTGGTGGGGGGACGGGGGCAGTGGTGTGGGTGGTGGCAGGGAGGCCGTCGGGCAAGCAGCGGCATCGGCTGGGGCCCGTCTTGCGGGCTTGGTCACGCTCTCGGGTGGGGGTCCGGGATGTGGGCCGGCTCACTCGGGCAGGGGTCGGGAGGTGGCGAGGGCCAGGAGGTGGCGGTGGCGGGCCCTCGGGATGTGGGCTGGCTCTCTCGGGCGGGGGCTCGAGATGCAGGGCTGCCGCTGGCGGGGCTGGCCGCCAGGAAACGGTCCGCAAGGAAAGGAAAGGGGTGGGAGGAGCGACGTACGCGCGGTAATGGGCCTAATTGTGGACCGGCCGGACATAGATCCGGCGGCTCTACAATTCTGAGCAGTTGCAGACAGGCGCCGCATTTTCATGCAGCGCATAGCAGTTAAATCTCTCTCTCTCTCTCTCGCTATATATACAATGAAGATTTAACCATATCAAGGCGTCGTCAGTATTAAATTATTGTTTTTGTTTTTGGTATTTAAATAATGTTGTGGAAACATTGCTAGTAATATTGATAAAAGACATGTGAGAGTTTAGTGTGAAGTTACCAATTCAATTCTCTTGTTTGCGATTTAGTGAATATACGGTAGGTAGTAGGTGTACCTGAAACAGATCAGAAGAGTGATTAATTTGGTAAATGTTGAATTTGGTACATAACCGCCCACAGATTTAAACTGTAAATAACCGCCCACAGAAAATAAGCGCCCACAGATTTAAACTGTAAATAAGCGCCCACTGATTTAAACTGTACATGACCGCCCACAGATTTAAACCTTTTCCTAGATTTAAACCTTCATGCCGTTGACCATTTTAGTTGCGGCCGATTTTTGTTGATGCCGTTTGGGATTTGTATGTTGATTACTGGGTGATGTATCATCAATTTTGTGATGGTAGGAGCTGTTGTGGACGGGTTGAGGTGGAGGCTTGGCTTCATTGTTGACAGATTCAGCTGCGGCCGATTTTGTTGAATTTCTATTTTGGTTATTGTGGCAGTATTTCATCTCTAGTTTGTGGATCTTATTGCTTTTTAGTTGGGTTCTCGAAAGGTAAGGATAATAAGTTGGGGGAGGTAGTGTGAAAGATGTATTCTCTTTTAATGGGGGAACACAGCCAAAGCTGCTTAGTCTTGTTTCTCAGCAAAGCTTCCTTCTTTGCTGGCTGTGAACAATTGGATCTTAGTAGGGTGGCGATTTTAGTAACTTTGCACGGATATAGTTATTGCGCGGAAATATGGCTTTTTCTTGCTCATAATAGTCAGACCTGATTTTATTCTAGTTTCTAGCTAAATGGAAATTTTCTCATGCTCGTCTGAATCACTCAGCTTCTTTTGTTGAATTTATACTTAATAATGTGACATACTGGAAACAAGATAATCATGTTGGATGTTGGACATAAATATATACGTGAATCAAGAATTGTGTCATATGTTATTATATAAGGTTGGCCTAAATTAAATTGATCTACTAAAGTGAAAGGTTATGGGCCATAAATTAAGGTGTGGAATTCAATGTGAAAAGTGTGGAATTCAATGTGTAGATACCTTTTCATATTTCTCTTTTCGTGATGGGTGAAAATGAATTTATGAAACTACAGCTATAAATAAGGAGGTTATGGTCCCTGAATCAATAAGCAGTTTTCGTTCTGGTATCCCATTGTCCAGAATTCAGGTTTTGGAAAACTCTTCTTAGATTCAGAAGACCAATACCTAAGGTGGTCAAGACTCTAGTTTTTTTTATGGCTTCAGGTACGCTTCCGCTATCTAGTTTATTTACTCGATGATTTGATATGAAATCTAATAAAGTACAACAAGCGGCATCAGAGCCAACTTCATATTAAATCATTGAGCATTCAGTTTTATTTGTGTTTAATTATGGATTGAAACTATTTAGTTTCATATGTATTAGATTACAGATTTTACAGATTCATGATTAAGGAAAGTACAAGAAATTTGTACATGGGATTTTTATTCCCAAATTAAGGTCCTCTTTTGGTAAAATAACGTGAGGAAAATACAGTTACAAAAGGTTATAATTTCGGAAACTCCCACATAAAGTTATTTTTATAACCTTTTTTGTTCAGCCATAATTAATATTTTAAAATTTATTAAGGACTACAATATGCTGCCAAAGTAGCCTCTTTTGTGGAAATTAATTTTTTTAAAATATTAAGATGGTTATGAGTATTTAATTCATGTGGATATTAATCGGCCCAAAGGAAGGTTAATATTTGACAGAATTATATATTCATTTGTGGTAATAAATATGGGATGATTGTTAAGTGTCCATGTGAATGATAAATCGGCCCAAAGGAAGGTTTATTGTTTGACAGGATTTATTGTCCATATTTTACTACACTAAGACTCATTTTTGTAATAAATATGAGATGATTATCAGGTTTCCATGTGGATAATAAGTCGGCCCAAAGGAAGGTTTATTATTTGACAGGATTTATTATCTATATTTGATTACTGTATTGAGACTCATTTTAAATATGGTATAATTATCAAGTTTCCATGTGGATAATAAATCGGCCCAAAGGAAGGTTTATTATTTGACAGGATTTATTATCCATATTTAATTACTGCACTTAGAGTACCACTTACAAATTAATATTTCTGTCCAAAGACTAAATATTAATGTTGTGCTAGGTATCTGTTGATGGGATTCAACCATTATTTGAATTATTAATCTTATTATGTGCATGTTATTTTGTTCTATTTTCAGTTAATCAATCTGCTTCTATGATTTCTGCCAACATCAATTCAGTTCCAATGCTTAAGGATAATTTTAAGGATTGGAAAGAAAGTGTAATGATTATTCTCGGCTGCATGGATCTTGACCTTGCATTAAGGACTGAACAACCTGCTTCTCTTACTGACAAAAGTTCCATTGAGGAAAAACGGGACATTGAGAAGTGGGAACGTTCAAATCGCATGAGTCTTATGATCATGAAGCGGGGAATTCCAGAGACCTTCAGGGGCGATGTGTCTGAAAAGGTTACTACAGCCAGTGAGTTTCTTAAAGAAATTGAGAAGCGTTTTGTAAAAAACGATAAGGCTGAAACAAGTACGCTTTTGTCGAACTTGATTTCAATGAAGTTTAAAGGCAAAACAAGCATAAGGGAGTACATCTTAGAGATGTCAAATATTGCTTCAAAACTAAAAGCACTAAGGTTAGAGCTATCTGAAGATTTGCTCGTGCATTTAGTTTTAATTTCTCTTCCTGCACAATTCAGTCAATTCAAGGTCAGTTACAACTGTCAAAGGGACAAATGGACTCTTAATGAGCTCATTTCTTATTGTGTGCAAGAAGAAGAAAGGTTGAAGCAAGAACAGGCTGAAAGTGCTCACTTAGGTAGTACCTGATCAGGACAAAGATAAGAAAACCAAGAGAGCTACGGATGCTGATAATGGGTCTCACAAGCAACAGCAAAAGAAGAAAATCAGGCTTCTTGCTATATCTAGTGCCGTAAACCTGGACATAGAAGGAAAGGAAATGCAAAAGATTCCCTATGCTTCAGCAATAGGAAGTCTTATGTATGCTCAAGTATGTACGCGTCCAGATATTGCGTATATTGTTGGAATGTTGGGCAGATATTTAAGTAATCCGGGATTGGATCACTGGATAGCAGCTAAAAGAGTCATAAGGTATCTTCAGAGAACAAAACATTACATGCTTACCTATCGGAAGTCAGATCAACTTGAGATCATTGGGTATTCTGATTCTGATTTTAGTGGATGTCAAGCTATGTCTACCTGCTTGCTGGAGGAGCTATTTCTTGGAAGAGTGCTAAGCAGACACTCATAGCTTCTTCCACCATGGCAGCTGAATTCATAGCTTGTTATGAGGCATCCAATCATGGAATATGGTTGCGGAATTTTGTCACAGGGCTGCGCATTATTGATAATATTGAAAGACCACTTAAGATATTTTGTGACAATCAATCTGCAGTATTATATTCAAATAACAACAGGAGCTCATCTAAATCAAAACATTTAGAGATCAAGTTCCTTGTTGTGAAAGAAAGAGTTCAGAGTGGTAAAGTCTCTATAGAGCATATTGGGACAAACTTCATGGTTGCGGATCCGCTTACTAAAAGTTTACCACCCAAGGTCTTTCATGAGCATGTTGCTCATATGGGTGTTGTATCATTTGATGATATGCTACTTTAGTGGGAGTTTGTATTTGGTTTAAGGTTCACTCTGTTTTGGTATTTTTGGTGATCTCATAAGGTTGGACCAGTTGAAAATAGGCATGTTAGATCAAATTACATGTAATTTTCATGCTACACATCCATACTTGATCTATGTCATTTAATTATGTTGATGTATGTGACCATGGATGGGTTTAGTTACGATAAATGTAACGAAAATCGCCTTGATCCTATATTGACATTGATTAATGGACGAGATTGTTATTTTGGAATAATGACATATGTTTTGGAGCTCATAAGGTTATACAATTATCTTCGTGTATATATTAAGTCCAAGTGGGAGATTGTTGGATGTTGGACATAAATATATACGTGAATCAAGAATTGTGTCATATGTTATTATATAAGGTTGGCCTAAATTAAATTGATCTACTAAAGTGAAAGGTTATGGGCCATAAATTAAGGTGTGGAATTCAATGTGAAAAGTGTGGAATTCAATGTGTAGATACCTTTTCATATTTCTCTTTTCGTGATGGGTGAAAATGAATTTATGAAACTACAACTATAAATAAGGAGGTTATGGTCCCTGAATCAATAAGCAGTTTTCGTTCTGGTATCCCATTGTCCAGAATTCAGGTTTTGGAAAACTCTTCTTAGATTCAGAAGACCAATACCTAAGGTGGTCAAGACTCTAGTTTCTTTTATGGCTTCAGGTACGCTTCCGCTATCTAGTTTATTTACTCGATGATTTGATATGAAATCTAATAAAGTACAACAAATCATTCATCTCTGAGTGATGCATTTGCTCGTTCATTTCATTGGTTTGCTGTTGCTGATGCAGTTAAGTTTGATATATCTGCACTCTGGGTTTTTTTTAGGGTTTCCTTCCCTTCATTTGTTATAATTCTTGCGTGCCTCTCTCGGGCCATTATTTATGGTGAATTCTTATAGATTATGTTGGTGTTTTATGTAGTCAGAGGTGCAGCAATTTTTGGCGAAATAATCTGATCAAGATATACTTGTGATCTCCATTATTAAAAATGGGTTCTTTGATATCCAAAGAATTACCTTCCAGCTAATGACAATTTGTTTATATCTTTAATTTCTGTCAAACGACTCAATAGCGAGCTTCTAATTACATTTATTTCAAATTGCAGTTGCACAAGCCTGTCCAAGCAGATGCTTTTGCCACCAGCCGTGCTAATGGAAAAGAGTGAAGAGCCATAGAAGGGTTCTTCTGTAATATATGGCTTTTCTTTCTTTTCATTCATAGAGCCTGCTTGTTCCAGTCTATTCTCTTCCTTACTGAAAAGAAAAAGGTTTGCAAGGAAAGATCACTTGATTGTGAATGTCATTGTTTTTGTTGTAACTAGCACAAATAAGAACTGCAGGTCCAAAAACTCCCTAAGCAGGGTACGTACCGATCAATGAGGACAAGCTTCCAACGTACCTTCAATCACATTAGTTAGAGATGAAGTGGGGAAATCTTTTGCTAAGACTTGTCCGTAGGTTTGGTACACAAATAGAGGGTAAATCCCTTATTAAAGTATCATCGATCCTCACCCACATCCACACTGCACAACACATTCTCACATTCATAATTGCAATTTGTGGAATTTCTAACTCCCTCGTCTAGGGTCATTTCTGATTGTTGTTTGAGGAAATATTTTCACCACACTGCATTTATGCATGGCCCAATTTATGCTATACTGACCGGTAACATCACATTTGCACCCAGTGCATTGACAAAATTCTTCTTTCTCATTACATGTCCCACCTAAAGTCGTTCATGCTCAGTGAATCCTCTCATGAACTACATTCCTACCATCCTAAAGCATTTCCATGCCTACCAGTCCAAATCCTGTAACAAGCAAGAAGTTGTGCTCTGCACATTCTTCTGCTTTAGTGATGTACTCAACCTACTTGGTTTCTTATGTGGGTATATAAGGAGGGCTGCTTGTGAGGCTGATAAGGTATTAAAACATGAGAAGTGACAAGGGATGAGGAAGAAGGGGAGGGTTACAGCTGAATTATAGGCGATTGCCGTTGGGCTGCGATGGCAACAACAACGGTGGCGGTGACCGGTCCATGCCGAAGGGCTACGTGCCAATGTTGGTGGGATCAGGGAGGGAGAAGGTTTTGGTGCATAGGAAGCACTTTGGTCACCCTCAATTTGCAGTATTGTTGGAGATGGCAGCCAGTGAGGTTGGGCATGAACAAGAGGGGATATTGAAGATACCATGTGAATTGGACTACTTCAAGCTAGTGGTTGAGCAAGTGTCCAAGAACAAGTGAAATCTTTGCCACCATCTTTCTAACACTTTGTGAAGTGTGTGTGTATGTGTGTTTGTTCTTTTTTTTTTGATCTTGTGGAAGCTAATACGTTAGAAGGGTTTTTTTTTTTTTTTTTGGTGCTTTTGTTGAGAAGTATTGTTCATGCCATATTATGTAGACTAGCTATCATCAAAAGCTTCAATCAAAACAATTTTGAAGGATTTAACAAGATTTTGCACTTTGTTTTGGAAATTTCAATGGGGGCAACCTTCAATTTCTTTTCACATTCCCACTTCAATTTCCCTTCCATTAGTTTACACATGAATATGACGAAATTGAGTTCATATGTATTTGCACAATTGGAGTTAAATCAATCCACCGATGCGGAAAATAATGATTCGGGCAGATTCAAATTGATTCAAGATTCATTTTGATTCAAGAGTGTATCAACCTTAATCTTCTCTACAAGCACAATGCCTCCCTGCCTTACAGAATTTCATATGCTTATATTCAGATGTTTTGGCACTGACTTTGCTAAACATCATAATAACACAATCTTTAAAATCTTCTTTTTCTGTTCCTTCACACAAAAAGATGATTAGCAATATAAACAATAGAACCTTGACGTTTAGGGATGCAAATTGTTGAATATGGCTCTAATAATGGCTGGCCATGAAATGATGCTCTATAGAAAATATTGCATGCACTTTAATCTGTTTAGCTTGACATAATTGAAATACCAATGCTACAGCACTATTTAATGGCTTCCCTTTGTACTACTGATGAATTTTGCAATCCCATTATCATTAAGTCAATTCCTTTCAAGGCTAAATGGGTTTCTCAAACTTACTTAGTAATTCATATTTAGGAGCATTACCAACCAAAAAAGCACATTTTTTACCATCTTCTTGAGCTCTAATAATTCTGAGGTAATGGCCACAAATATCATATTAAAAATCATATAATGATATAGAACCATTTGAAGCATTGAGACCACCCAAGATTGCTTTTGTCAACTTGTTATAAAGGCTTGACTTGTTCCTTAAGTGAGAGGCTGACACAGTAATGTAGTTGGGAATTTGCTAGGAAGGCAACTAGGTATACCAAAATTTGTCTGCTGATTGTAAGCCAAGTAGGGCCCCCGCAAAAGGAGCAATACAAGGAATTTAACCCTATCGATGCTCTGTATTGGCTCTAGGAGATATAGCTTACTTGGTAGAGCTCGCTCTTACAATTGCTTAGCTATGTATGGCGATTTGGCCTAACACGAATTGATGAACCTAAATTAATTATTAAAAAATAGTTAATCAAAGTTAATTCATATACACAAATTTTATTAATATATTTGATCTTATTTCGATAATTAAGGTTAACTAATATACTCCTTTAATATATTAAGTCTAGTAGATATTGAATGTAAGATTAATTCGAAGAATATTACTGTCCAGCTACTGATAACTCTATAAAAGAATTATTATTCATTGCATTTCATATTGATTTTTGTCATGTTTCGAGCGATTTTTATTTCAATTTTATTAGTTTAGAAGTTTATTAGATATTATTAATAATACGAGAAATTATTGTATTTGCTATAAAAAGTACTAATTAATGTTGTTCTAACAGGGTATAAGAGTTAGAAGACGATCCTTAGCCAACTAATGGGAGTTGGTAGCAACTGACTCTAAGGATAAGCGAGATCTTCTTAGAGATAAGCATGATCTTCATGAAGATATGCTGTAAAGATCTTTGGAGATATAGATATCCTTGGACGTTAAGGATAAACATGATCTTCATAAGATATTCTTAATGATCTTTAGAGTTGCAGATAAACATGGAGAAGTTCTATATAAGGGGACGTCCTCTTGTTAAGAAAAAGAGAACAACATTGGACGGCTAAGAGACGGCACGAAAGACGAGAGAAGAAAGACGAAGAAGTTGGATCAGAAGAAGAAGACGATTTCTCCAAAGAGTTTTCTTTATTTTGATTTACTTTTCTTTGTAATTAAATGATGTCTTTCATATCACATATGAATTTCTTGAGTTTAATCGAATACTTTATGGAGTAAATTCTTTTCTAGGATTTTCAATGACACTTAGTGCATGGATTAATAAAAGTTATTAATTTTTATTTATGTGATTGTGATGTTGGATTATCTATTTTATTCTGTTCATTAATGCTATCATTAGCCTGATCACCTATTGATTGATCTAGAGATTTGATCTTGTCTAGAGATAGAAAGATTAAATTTGTCAATGAATAAAATAGCCTTTGTTCATCTATTTTAGGTGATTCACATATGAGATAGAGATATACTCATATGTCTTAGATAACTGTTAAGGGCAGAACTTAAAGTATCATTTTACATATACAATTTCATAGAGATATAGGAGTTGAGTGCAAGTGATAAGTTTATGGTGAATCTAAGAGATGTCATAAATAATTAATTTCCGTGGTTAATAATCCAAATGTGCAATTCATAGGTAGTAATTATAACTTTAATCATATAGAGCACTAGGTGAAATTGAAAATCCAAGGTTTGTCTTATGAAAGTTAATATTTAATTTAAATATTGTATTTTAGATTAGTTTAGTTTTAATTCATAATTAAATCACTCTTTGAATTTGCTTTCATTTAAGTATAATTAAGTAAATTAGTTTTGGTAATTAAGAATTTCTACTACTAATTCCTCGTGGGACGATACTTTCGTATCACTTTTTTTACTTGATTCGGCATGTGTACTTGTGTTATAATTTCTACATCAAGTTTTTGGCATCGTTGCCTGAGAATTAAATTAGAATTTGATTTTATCAGAAATTAGTTTGATTGTTTGCTTAAATTGTTCTCATCTCTTCTTAAGTTTTAATTTTTCTTTCTTTATTATTTAATTAGGTATTGTGTAGTGCATACAAGGAGAAGGTACTTAGGAGCTAGAGCCATATAACCCAGAGATCGAGAGAACTTGTCGGCGACTACGTCAAGAAGCTAGAGTTCGAAGAGCAATGGAGGCAGGGCAAAGGAATAATAATCTTCCACAGGTAGCTAATGATGATGACACAAAAGCTCTGGAAGAGTTTGTGCTTCCTATTTTAGATGGATTACATTCAAGCATTCTCTAGCCACAGATTGAAGCAAATAGCTTTGAGTTGAAACTAGTAATGTTCCAAATGCTGCAAATTGTGGGACAATGTGCAGGACTGGAGCATGAAGATCCACATACTCACTTGCTCAATTTTGTTGCTATTTGTGATTTATTTAAAATGAATCAAGTGCCTGAAGAAGCTATCCGGCTTCGATTATTTCCATATTCTTTAGGCAGAAATGCAAGATTTTGGTTGAATTCACAGGCGCCTAATTCTATCACCACTTGGGATTAATTAGTAAGAATGTTTTTGCTTAAATATTTTCCACCGTCTAAAATTGTCAATTTTCGTAACTATATTACTTCTTTTGTGCAGTTGGATAACGAATCGCTTTATGATGCATGGGAGAGGTTCAAGGATTTACTAAGGAAGTGTTCATATCATGGAATTACCCCATGGGTTCAAATTCAAACATTTTATAATGGACTCCATGGACAAACGAAATCCATTGTAGATGCTGCTGCCAATGGATCCCTCATGAGCAAATCATATAGAGAGGCTAATGACTTATTAGAAAAGATGGCATCTAACCATTATCAGATGGGGCAGGATAGAGCAATGAGGAAGAAGAGTGGAGGTATTCTTGGAAGTGGACAATTGACCGCTTTGTCTGCACAAGTAGCTGCTCTGTCAAAACAAATGCAAGCTTTAGGAATGAATGCTAATGCGAATTCAATGAACATGATTGCAACTAAGTGTGATTGGTGTGGTGAAGGACATTGTGTCAACAATTCTGAATCAGTAAATTTTGTTGGAAGCTATACCAGACAACAAAACAATCCTTATTCCAATACTTACAATCCAAGATGGAGGAATCATCCAAACTTTGCATGGGGAGGCAACTAAGCTTCAACGTCAGGTCCAAAACAACAAACTCCTCTAGGTTTTCAGTAGAATAGAGTACAAACTCGGGAAAAGAAACCAACTATGGAGGAAATATTCATGCAATTTATGCAAAGTTAATAGGCTTCTATGAGGAATTTGGAAACTCAAATGGGTCAGATTGCTAGTCCATTAAGTAATAGGCCACAAGGTGGACTCCCTAGTGACACTAAAAATCCTAGAGAAGAGGGTAAAGAATGTAAAACCATTACATTGAGAAGTGGTAAGGAATTGGAAAATCCTCACAATCAAAAGACACCAAGTCCCATGGCTTACCCAGAAGAGGTTGAACAAAATGAAGAAAATAAGGATGAATTGGTAGAAGTCCTACCACTTAAGGGTTCATTTGATCAACATAACCGGTTTTCAAGAGTTCCATATCCTCAGAGACTACAGAAACATAAACAAGACAATAAATATCATCAATTCTTGGAGGTGTTTAAGAAGCTTTATATCAATATTCCATTTGCTGAAACGTTAGAGAAGATGTCGAGCTATGGTAAATTTATAAAGAAAATATTATCAAAGAAGAAAAAGTTGGAGGATTTTGAAACAATTGCCTTAAATGAAGAGTGTAGTGCTGTATTACAAAGGAAGCTTCCACCAAAGCTTAAAGATCCAGGGCGGTTTACTATTCCTTGTGCCATAAGACCTGAGTTTTATTGTCAAGCATTATGTGACTTAGGCGCAAGCATCAATTTGATGTCTCTTTCTATATACAAAAAGTAGGGTTTGGAGGAGTTAAAAGGCAGCACGATTAATGTATAATTGGCTGACCGCTCCTACATTTTTCTATAAGGAGAGATTGAAAATATACTTGTTAAGGTGGATAAATTTATATTCCAAGTAGATTTTGTGATTGTGTAAATGGAGGAAGAGTCAAATGTACCCATTATAGTTGGTAGGCCTTTTTCTTGCCACTATGAGGACATTGATTGATGTAGCTGCTGGTGAATTAATAATGTAACGACCCAGCCCAAAGTGCAACGTAATGGGATAAGTCATTTCTTTAAAATGGGTACCCCGGAAGTTAAAGATCTCTAGTCCATTCCCACTCATAAACAGGATCTTCTCCAGTAGGTATTAGATGTGGGACTAAGTTGAGGGATCTCACAATCCACCCACCTTAGGGAATTTCGTCCCCGAAATGCCTATTCTTGGCCCGTTCCTCGCCCCAGCCCACGACCTTTCGGCCCGTGACCGGCAGCCTAGCCAACGTTTCTAATCCAACCCACCATCTAACACGGAACCAGGTCGGCTCTGATACCATTTGTAACGACCCAGCCCAAAGTGCAACCTAATGGGCTAAGTCATTTCTTTAAAATGGGTACCCTGGAAGTTAAAGATATATAGTCCATTCCCACTTATAAACAGGATCTTCTCCCAGTAGGTATTAGATGTGGGACTAAGTTGAGGGATCTGACAAATAATGAGAGTAGATAATGAAGAAGTGGTCTTTAATGTTTTTAAGGCTATGCAATATCCGGAACCAACAGATGATTGTTTTTATATTGATGTAGTCCATTCTCCTTCATCAGCTATGTTTGAGGAAATGTATCACATTGACCCTTTAGTAGCCACATTAGTCTCTGATGTTGATGATTCTAGTGATGAGGACAAAGGGGAGTACTTGCAATTGCTAAATTCTACTCCAACATTTATTCAAGGTTAAGATAAATTTGAATCTTTGGAATTACAACCTCCAATATCGATGAGGATCAAGCCTTCAATTGAAGTCCCATCGACCTTGGAGTTGAAACAACTTCCATCTCATTTGAGGTATGCATTTCTATGCCCTTTTAACACTTTACCAATTATTATTTTGTTGGCTTTAACTAGTATGCAGGAAGACAAGCTATTAAGTTTATTGCGGGAGCATAAGCTGGCTATAGGTTGAACTATTGCTGACATTCATGGTATTAGTCTTTCCTTTTGTATGCATAAAATCATCCTTGAAGATAGATATTGTAAAACCCACGATTCGAGTCAAGGTTTTATATTCAGAACCGGTCGGTTCGACCATTATTTTTGAGTCGAGTCAGTTTCAGAACACGTGCACTGAGCCGACGCCAGTCGCGTGTATGAGCTATGAGGGTCATGCGTACCCAAGTATACGATGATGACGTCATGAACACAGCAGAAAAGAATGAGTTATCAGAGTATATGAAGGCATGCAGTTTATTTTATTATTATTATTATATATATAGTGGATCGTAGAATTAGTGTTAGGCCGTTTATCGCGTTAGGACACATTACGGGCAGTTTGGGTGGGTTGATAGTCTTAGAGCATATCATTATGATGTTTTAGTGTTTGTTTGATTTTATGGGATTTTTCCCGATTTTTATGGATTTTTTATTTTAGGATTTACTTCGAGTTAGTTATGATACTTGACTCGAGCCGGAGACGAGTCAAGTATTATTTACGAGTTTGCCACCCAACTAAGTTTTCACCCCGACCTTTTCTCCCCCACGCCCAAACCCTAACCGCTGTGCCACCCCTGTTTGCGCGCCACCGCCGCCACGGCCGACGCCGCCTGGCCGTCGATCGATGCCACCCAGCCCGGCCACGGCGTCGCCCTGCCGCCCCGACCAGGTCCGGCCCCCATCGGACTGCCGCGACGCGAGGAAGCCACGCCGCGATGCCGTGCCCACGTTGCGCTTCCGTCGCCGTCCGCGCGACGACCAGCACCGCCGCGATTGGTCGGTCGCCTCAGCACCCTCAGCCTTCCAGCGACCTTCCCCGACCGGAACGGAGGCAATCGCCGCCGTGGCTGGCCGGATCTAGCCACCATCATCGCCGACTCTGTTTTATGCTTTTTCCGACGAGCTGCCACCTCCGTTGGCCACGTCGACCTCGTAGATGAGTCGGGCTCGCCGAGCCGGTTCCGAGGATACCCAACACGACCACTTTCCGGCCAGTAGACGCCGCCGGCGAATGTCGCCGGGAAACCACCGGAATCCGCCAGAAAACCGCCAGCAGCTGCCCGAAAACCGGAATTTCTGGAATTCACTGGAATTCACCGGATATTCCACAGGGCTCACCCAGTCGAGCCCGATTGAGCTTCGGACGCCGATGAGTGCCGAATTTGAGTTCCGAGACATGCGACGGAACCTTAACCGTTGCCGATTGTCGACAACGTGAGATATAATTACCTCCGATTGATTTATTTAAAATTGATGATAATTGTTAGCATAGCATGGTAGGGTCGATTAATTATCATGATTAATGTCTTAACTATGAATAAAGTAAAGATGTGCATGATGAGATTATTAGTGAATGAAGTAAGTGATCTAATGAGATGAATTGGGTATGAGTGTGCAAAGACTGTTCCAAGTCCCGCTAGCAGGTATGTTTTCTGTCTGTTTTCCTTACATGTAGATATTTTTCATAAGTTGTCTGGGTAAGAGTGTATTCAGGACTGGATCAGAATTATGTAGAACTGACCTTAGTTGAGTTGACAGGTCGTTTCTATGGGATGATATCAGACTATTGGTAAGTTAGATGTGAGTAGGGCATGTTATAATGCTGGTAGAGGTAGAGAGAGTATAAGGTTCTCATCTTATACCAGATTCAGATGTTAGTAGATGTTAGCAGGAATTTGACAGGCTTGTCATGATGGGCTAGAGACCCACTAATTTTGTCCATCGCATAAGAGATTTAGATGAATTGGATGTTGACCAGGTGTTCGTCCTTTGTATGTCAGCACATTAGTCCTACTTCCAGGGAACGTGGTGTACATAATGGGAAGGAGCGTGAGGTGGGTAGATAACTTGAGAGGGACCACTTCTAGAAAATATTAACGAATGAGGATGAGTAGTGAGACGTAGAATTGGACATAACGAGAAAAAGACCAGGACCACCAGTCCCTACGAGATCAGACATTTGACGAGATTCTACCAAAGATAAGGCACCAGATTAGTGATTGCCATTAGAGGGCTAATCAGCACTAATAGAAGTAGCCACTCTAAATTTCAAGGAGATCAGAGTGGGGTTTAGCATAGGTTGACTATCATATGTGTCAGCATCATGATCCAAACCCCTCTGGATCAGACACGCATGATTGGACAACCTGAACTGAGTTAATAGCAGCCAAGATATGGCAGAGATAATAGTAGATTTACGATGCATATGAGTAGGATTAGATATTTCTGCATCTAGGTAGTGCACAACTGCCGACCGAGTGCACAACCACCGACCGAGTGCACAACCACCCACCGAGTGCACAACCACCAACCGAGGTGCACAACCGCCGATCGAGTTGCACAATCGCCGACCGAGTTGCACAACCGCCGACCGAGTTGCACAACCACCGCCCGAGGCTCACAACCGTCGTCCGAGAATCACTACCACTTACCGCAGACGCACTATCGCCGTCCGTGTATTGCTCATCCACCGACCGAGTAGATTAGTTAAGGTTTAGTAGGACTAGAGTTTGAGGAACAATGAATAGTTACAGTGAAGTCAGCAGAATAGAAAAGAGTTAAGGAAAACAGAGGTTATTCCGATAAGATGGCATAGGATCCAAATTCACAGCTCTCTTCCAATCATTGTCTTGACCTAACACCCTTAGGTCAGATGAATATTGCAAGATGTCCCCATCAGACATTGTTAGTTACAGTCTCATAGAGATGCGTATGGACAGATTCATGGAACATGGCAGTATGACCTCCAGATGGACGGTCATAATGATTAGATTGTACAAACTGTATGATGTGGTATCCATGGGACACAATTGGCATACACAAACAAGATGGTTAGTAGATGATCACACGCGTAGTTTAACCCATTTAGCGATTGGCCGGCCAGCGATAGGAGGTTGACTTAGTATGAGGCATAGATAGAGGGTTCAGCGAGAGTGTTTCCAGAGAGATAGCGATTCCCTTGTGTTTGCTTGATAGGGAATGATGGGCCAGTGTCTCAAACATTTTGTGAGGTACATAAAAATAAGGTTTTGTATTAGGGTCTGTTGTTCAGATGTTGACTTCAGTCTACTTGTCAATTTCCTATAGTATAAGAGACGGTGTTTGTTGTGCAGATGTTGAAAGATTTTCTTGTTTTAGCGGAAGCTGAAGTTAGATCCTTGACATCTCTTTATTCATGTGTGGTATGCTTTTTATTTCCTTTCTGTTTAACGCTGATGTTACGTAAAATCAGCGATTGCACAATTGTAGAGTTACTTGAAACATGGACACAAATTGTTCATGCAACAGTATATTCAATATTGGCTATCAGTAATTGGTGGAAGATCCACATCTTTTTGATCAGGATAATTCATTTTCTTTTACATCAATACAAATGGTTCCATGGTTGGCATGTAATTTCTAAAAATATGGACTGGATAAGTATCTTTATATGCTCTTAGCTTCATTTTCTGAGCTCTTAGTATAATGTTATGATGCAGGGTCGGAATGCTGATGCACTTGCTATTTATTTTGGAGAAGACCCAGCACGATGCACATTTGAGCAAGGTTTATTCCAGCTCACTTTTTGTTCTTACATATTTTTTAAAGTATGAAGGAAGATAACATGCTGTAATTAGAAATTGAGTGCTGAAAGCGGCATTTTCACTGGCTCATTTGGTTTTGACAATTAAAGTTAAAAATAATTTTTATCTTTAGGGTGACATAACAAAAGATATATCTAAACATCCTGACCTTTCAAAATAGCCGAAATGTGTTGCTTATGAACTGATAAAAAGACACCTGGAAAAACTAAGCAAACTGGGACAAATAACTCTGTAACTAGCTCATTGGATCACTTTAATACTGTCTATACAATCTCATTCTTCATGTAGTTGTCTCTAATCTTATATTGCATAGTCGTGGAGGAAATTTGGCTACCAGATAGTAATGTAATATTTAAAAGAATAGCTTATGTCGAACTTCTTAAGCTGTCATCTCGCTATCAGCTTAAAGGTCAGATAAATATAACAGTTTGATTATAATGATTTGGAAGGACTCAAGAAGAGTTGTGTCATGGAATTTCTAAGACCAGCTACTGAGGCTTTAAATTTCTAGGTAGGCAACTTGAAAGTTCTTTTGAAGAGCTAAATCATGGATAGAAAAATGAAGCACCAGTCTGTGCAATAAGATGAACATTGTCAACACTATCTACTCCTTACCCAGCCTGATGGAAGTGGTGGCAAAGATTTTCCACTCTCAGTTGATTGCTGTCACAAAATGCTTGCATAAACAAGAAGGCAATTGCATTTTATGAGCATGGGCGATTGCTTTAGAAAAATGTTCATGGTCTTTGTGTATCTCCCACATGTAAAACTGGAATGTCAGATATATTTTAGCTGTTTCTGAAATACTTGCTGCTCATTCTTGGCTCATTGCAGTTGTTTCTACTCTTCTCAACTTTGTAAAAATGTTTGCACGGGCTCATGATGAAAACTGCAAGCAGCTTGAGCTTGAAAAGAAGATAACTCAGAAGGAAGCGGAAAGTGAGAAGATGAAGATCAGTACCCCAAAGAATGAGCTCGAAAATTTATTACAATCTCCGCTGAAAGACTTACTGGCATCAAATAAGTTAAAAGTAGGAATGTATCGCAGTTTCATTCCAACCTAGACAAGGATTAGTCGTTTCATTTGAGACGGGGAGAGAGATATGGAGGGAGGGGGGAGGGGGAGTAACCACGGATAACAATTTCATAGTGCTCAATGAAACCTCAAGTAGTTGGCCTTTGCTCAAACATCTTCAAGTTGAAGCCTGGTGAAGGAGTTTATTTGTATCTAATTGGGTGAGTGTTCTCGTTTACTATTTCAATATAATTTACCATTGAGCTCTATCTGATGGTGGGTTTATCTGCTATTTGCAGCAGGCAGCTGCATTTTTGGCTGGTCTTGAAGGAGCAGGTGTACATGTATCATATGTTCACTAACCGGGATCATCTCAGCGTATCAGTCTCTAAAGAGGGTGACATTGTAGGCTAGTTTCAGGTTAGCTTATTCTTTCACATTTCATATTTATTTGTCATACTTATTTTCCCCAAAATTTGTATATATTATATAATACGAGGGGTTTAAGGCAGCTCAAGTTGATCTAAATTTCATTGTGCTTTTACTCTTCTTTTTCTTTTTACATTTTTTTCACATCAAGCATTGTTACACCTATAATATAATGGGTAGACTAGTCCTCCGATGGGGACTCCTCAATGTTAATGTTTATATATAAATTTTGATAGTCCTGAAATTTTTTTCACATCTGCTTCCTGTCACAAGTGATGAAGAATTTCTTTTGATGTCATATTATTATCCTGTCAAGTATTGTGGTGATGGCCTATGCAAAATTTTTATCACAACGGTCTTGTACATAGCAGCTACAATCCACTCCACTGGACATGATGCTTCATTGAGAGGTAACAGGTTCCAGAAAATGTACAGGAGGATAGAAGTTATAACAAAGTAAACACCACAAAAGATCAATCATGTAAATTTAACAGGTAGAAGTTAGGTAACCAATCTTGTGTGCTTCCCACTTTACAAAAAAGGAAAAGGTCTGGTTTCAATTCAGTTTGGAAGAAGCTGGGTCCATCTTATGCTGTAGCTTTACTATGATCACATGGGGGAGGTGGAAAGGCCACTAAAGCTCACAACCCTAGACAATCCTTGCAAATAAAAATAAAATAAATTTAATAAAAATGAAAAAAATCTGGTCATTTGGTTGCAGCAAAGTTGATTTTGGGTATGAGCAGAACAGTGATTTGTGATTTGGACATTATCCCGATTGGATTATTGCAGATTTTGATGGATTACATGCCTGTTGAAATTGGGTTTCCGTGGCTGCCTCGTTTTAGATAAAAGCCAATGCAATCACTGTAAAATTTATAGAATAAGCAATTTTGAAGTAATTTTAGCAGAAAAAAACCTGTTCATCATGTGTTATGAACTTTTAACCATTGAAGAAAATTAAAAATTGGGAGTCTTACACTTCTACATGCCAAGTTGATACAGCACCTTAATTGATGCTGGTCTAGGGGTCTTTATAACTAAAAACCATATTGTATTGTTATTATTTTGTTTGCCAAGGAAATAATTTATGTACAAGCAAGATTGGTCTATAAATGACTTTTATTCTTATAAATAAAAAATATTTTTTAAAGCAATGAATATACTTAAAGGTTTTTAAAAAAATTGAAAAAAAATCCCGATTATTGACCGTAGGACTTGGAGATTGTCGTCAGGTTCCAGTAGACTTATTTTTTACGCAACGTGCAATTTGCTTTATCCAACGTTCACCTTCTTTACCGCTATAAATTATGACGGATCGTATGTGCGCCGCCCCTATTTTCACCACCAATGCGTCATTCACAAATTGTTTGCATAGGATAAAAACTTGGCTCTTTAAGTTGGGCCTTAGTTGTGAGCAAAATACGAACTAGAAAATTGAAATAATTAATATTTTAATTACTTCCTTAGTAACAAAATATGTCAAAAATATTTAATTTATATACATGAGTTACCACTTCGTATAACGTATATAAACTACATCTTTTATTTTAAATAATTTAATTAGTCTTACAATTTAAAAGTTATGTAGATAAATAAAATAATAAATAATAATAGTAATTATAAAATTTTAACATAATTTAATATTTTAAACAATTTTATCTTAATTATTAAAATAATTGTAATAAAAATTAATTTTAAAATATCTATTGAATTGAGCATCTTTTAAAAATTTTAAAATAGGTAATAATAATATTAAAAAAGACAAAATTTCACTAACTTCTTATTTATGCATCATATTTTTAATATATATAAATATTATTCTATTATATTGACTAAAAAATATTCAAATTAAATATATAATTCATATAAATTATATATAGCATAGCTTATGTAAAATTTTCCCTTTTTTTAATAAGCATCCACGAGTGGCGTACTTAAAAACTTTTCTACATCAAAGTCTATCCCGAAAGAGAAGGAGCCAACGTACACAAAATACAAACCGTCTTATATACCCGCCGCCGCCACCGGAGAACGCCACGGCCGCCGGAGAATCGCCGCCGTTGCCCATTCCCATTAAAACTCATCCCCCAGCTGGTTTCACTGCACAAGAACATGGCCCGACCTCATTGAGGCCGGCGTGAGGATGGAGGTGGGGCGGACGAGAGGCGGCAGCCGTATGACCGGGGTAGTGCGGGATAGGAGGGCGAAGGCGGATAAGGTGACTATCAAGGGAGGAGGAGGTGCCGGGGTTTTTGAGGAGGGGGCGGAAGCGGCGGCATTCCGACGGGGAGAAGGCGCCGGTGAAGTTTAGGAAGAGCAGGTCCGACGTTTCGAGATCGCGCAATACCGGCGGCGGTGGGAAGGGTCGGGTTGGGTCAGGGGAGGCAGCTTCCAATTCTGGCGACGGGGAGAAGAAAGATGAGGAAGAGATGGAAACGGCGGATGTGAAAGAGATTGATGGAAATGTTGTGGAAGGCGACGAAAAGACACTCCCGATAGTTCGGATCGTCGAAAATGTTGATTCGATTGCTACCAAGCCTGCAAATTTTCAGGAAGAGGAGGAAGAGAAGTTGCTCGTTGTGCCGCAGATTGGCAGCAACCCCAATTGGCCAACTGTGGAGAAGAAGAAGCTACAACAATCAAGTTTTGGTGAGGAGGTCACCAAGTTGCCATCAAGTAAGATCTCTTTGAACTTCCATATTTTTTTATAACTTCAATGAGCAAGCGATCTGATTTCTGCATGATTGATGTTGTTTTTCTGTCAAAAATTATTTCTAGTTCCAGCTCCAGACTACTGCGTTTTGGAAGCTCAAAGTCGGTTTCAGAATTTGGGTGGGAATGAACTACAACTCTTCAACATCCACCTACCTAAGTTTTGTCTCGAATTTTTTTGTTCTGTTTCAGTATTTGTTGTGTGTTGCTCTCTTCTTGTCAGTCGATTTATTCATGTGGAGAGATGCATCAAGATCATCTCTCGCTTTTGGATTTGGAACATTTATGTTCATGTCATCTGCCTATATGAAAGAACTGCAATTTAGGTGAGCATATCATGATCAGTTCTTGCTTTTGATTTCACTTGCTTCAAAACCATTGATGATTACGTTGAAAGAGTTGGTGTTCTGCAGTGTCACCTCTGCTGTTTCCTACTGTGGGCTGATCTGTCTTGCTGTAAGGTTTATGCACCAGACACTCATCCTTAGGTAATTGGCTTATTCTACTGCGCAAAAAGGTTCACAGTAAACTCCAATAACCTCTTGCACCGACTACTTTTGGAATCTTATCCTCTCGTTCCACCTTCTTGACGATTGAATGAGCAGGGTAAGTACAGATTTCAGAGATAGTTACCATGGGTGCATGATCAGTGAAGTTGAAGCCGTTAGGGTTGTAAAGGTGGTTCTGCCATACTTTAATGAGCTCCTTTTAACATCAGAAGCTTCTTCTCTGGGGACCCTGCAACCACCATGAAGGTAGCTATAGTTTCCCATCTTTACTTCCTATGAACTATGATTTTTGTTATCAATACATTGCTCAATTTCTGCGATGAAACCCGCAGGTAGGAGTGGGGCTGTTTGTTTTAGCTCGTTATGGAGGATCCATCTCGATGTGGACCATGGCTAGAATTGGTGAGATTTTCCCTAATTCACAATGAACATCTCATAAAAAACAACAATTAGTCCTACATCTCTGGCTCTAAAAGATAGGAATTTCTGGATATGGGGTACCTGTCGATTTGTCTCAGAGGACTCGGATTTTTCTCTGCAGCTTTTTTGGACTATTCACCCTGCCAAAAATTTATCACGCCTATTCATCTCATGTGGCCGCATACAGTAAGAAGACAACAAATTACTACATTCTATAGACTAATGTTGTAAAAACTCAGAATGATATATGAGTTGGAATTGCAGTGAAGTTCTGGATGGGACGCCTCAAGGATGCGTGGGATTCTTGCACCCACAAGAAGGTTGTAGCGGCTGCTATTTTTACCATGGTTTGGAACTTATCTTCACTGGTTGTTCGGCTCTGGACAGGTACAAATAAAACCATAAAGCTGTTCACGTCTAGCCTTTAATTTTCCATCTATTTGTGGCCCTAAAGAGTAGTAATGGCATTTCTGCAGTATTCATAGTGGTCGTTGCAGTGAAATTATGCCAACAATCTTTATTGCAAGAAGTAGAAGAAGCAGGTACAGGAACAAACACTGGGGGATGAATGGAGGCCCACCCTCGTGAAGGAGGATAAAGAGATAAGGGCATTGTGAATTCCAGAACCCACCCGGGACAAAGGTTGTTTCCTCTGCACACTGGAAAAGGCCCAAAAGACAAACAGGAAATAAAGGCTTCTCTCTGTAATTATGGGATCCATACTGTTTGAAGCTATCACCAAGAATCAGGATGCTGCAGTGCTGCCTTTGCAGATCTCAATAATGTTTATTGGCCTTCTGTATTTGCTGAGATTCTTCAAACATCTTTGGTACTCAACAGAGCTGACTGAAGAAGATGGTATTCATAAAGAGTTGTTGTAAATAGAGGACAGCTTGCCTGTTTTCTCTTTTTCACTATTGAATCATAATAGAAACGGCCACAAATTCCATTTTGCTCCAATGGGCAACTGATAGCTGACATTGAGATTGCTACTACTCAGTATCCAAGGGCCAAGGCACATTGATGGCTATCGTATCTAACACCCAGAGAGGAAACCAATGCTCTCTACTGTGACATGAAAGAAATTAACCTGGCTGTTGCTATCAGCAAACATACTCATAATATGGAAAATGAAAAGATTGTATCATAGATTAATAATTGTATCACAAGATGAATTTGCAGTCAGATGGCTAACAAACCAACAAAATGCGCACATGATGATGATGGGGATCGTTGTAATTTCGATGTTTTTCGCAGGTTTTAGAATCCAAACAAGAGGAGGGTCTCTGGTAATCTTTTTTCACAAGGTTTGGTGAGAGCAGTTCACATGGCTAACAAACCACGAATGTGACCGAGAGGACGACAGATTGTGGAGTCCGAGCCTTCTCCCATTAGTGGCATACTTAAATGGGCTTGCTTTGAGTTACTACTTTTTAAAAAATATCTCATAAAACTTATTCAAACTTGAATATAAGTCAAGTTACAAAATAAACAAAAAAAATCTAGGTGCAAGCATAAACTGATATACATAAATTATTAAAAATAATCAACCATAAAGTCTTACAACCAACATCGACTATTAAGACCCAATAAAGAACCGAATATACATAGGTGATAGCACCCCTTTATTAATAAAATTTCTTACCTATCATTTAGTACATTTAATATAATGGTAGTTTTTTTGTTTTTAACATGGGTGTAAACAAGTCAAGCTGAGTATAGATGTTTTTGAATTCGATGTGATTTTTGACAAGCATATTTGACCTTGTTTGATACTTGACGAGCTTTGAAGTATTATGAGTTGAACCGAATTCGGCTAAAATTTATAGTATTTGGGCTTAGCTCGTGTTCGGCTCGCTATATTTTTGAGTCGAACTCGAGTCGAGTAAATGTTTATGCTTGAGTCGTGCTCGACTTATACATGATCAAAAAATTTTTTCCTAACATTATATAAGTTTAATATGACCTTAATAGTATTGATGAGCAGAGTCGAGTTAAGTATTTTTTTAAGTTTGAACACATCGAATTAGAGTTTCGAGCCAAACCGAACCGAATACTCATTACATCATGCTCTGTTCATTATTCAACGAGTTATATATTTCGAATCGAGTATTTTTTGAACACAAAATTAACGAGCACAAGTTCAAGCCCAATCGAACTAAACGTAAAATACTTGAGAGACAGTTTTGTTTGTTTACATCCCTAATTTTTAATTAGTTTTTATAGTCATATTTTCCTTTATTGTTCGTAGTTTATTGTGTATGTTGTGTATAATCGAGTGGGCATTGACCAACTTCTTTTGGTTACGTTAAATTTTATATAAAGAAGTTTATTTTTTTTACTATATTAATATAAAGTTAATTTTGCTTGATTTTACTGAATATACAATTGGTTTTGTTTGACTCTATTAAATATTACATTAGATTTGTTTGATTCAATAATTTTTGATGAACTTGAACTGATTGATTGATTAATTGAATATAAAGAAAGGCCTTCACTAGCCATCTAAATATTTTATATGTTATAACATCTAACAAATGATTATAAAATTATTAAAATATATTTAAAAAGACATTTTAAATACAAAGCTATGATAGTAGATACATTTACTAGAATGCGTCCATGACTTCATGTACGTTGTATATAAACATAGATTACAATTTTTGTGGTCTGCGATGGACACATCTAGTTGCTATAATTTTGATCGATATTGGTGGTCCGCATCCATGGTTACAATCCGATTAATATATTAGATCTTATCTTAATAATTAATATGTGATTAATATATTTTAAAATCTTATGATCCACTAACTTTTGAAAATTCTATGTATAGAAATCTTTTCTTTCGGCTTATGAACCAACTGTTGATAAATAAATCTAACTTACAATCTAATACGAAATCGAATTGGTTGTATAAAACTCAATTAAGTGGTGTTGAATTTTGGACAAAAATATATACATGTATCTATAATTGTATCATATGCGGTTATTTAAGGTTGACCTAAATTTAATTGATCTATTAATGTTAAGTTTAACGGGCCATTAATATAAATATGGATTCATTTGTGTATGTACCATTTTTGTAATTTTATTTTGTGATTAATTGAAATTATAAAAATAAGGATATAAACAGGGGATTATGGTTCCCCAAATTCGCAAATAGTTTTTCTTTCTGACATTCCATCGTCCAGAAACTTTGGTCCTCGAAGAATTGGTACTGAATTTGGAAGATCAAAACCTAAAGAAGTAAAGAATCATTTTATTTTTTATGGATTCAGGTACGCTTCTGCTATCTAATTTTATTTCTTGATGATTTAATCTGAAGAAGATTAAGGTTTTATAGTCATAATTTTATCATTTGTATAATTCGGTTAAAATTAAAGTTTTACAACAAATAGTATCCGAGCAACTTCATATCAGGTCATTGAGGATTAATTAATAAATCCTTATTGGAACTATCTAGTTCCATATCACCTCGAGATCTAATGCTCAGGATACCCAAAATAATACTAATTTGTAAGAGGGAATAAATTGATATGATCTTCAACCTATTGGGAGTTTCACAAAATTCAGTACTAGTTATTGTTACTTTTCACAAATTGGATTAAAGAAAAATACAAGAAATTTGTATATAGGATAATTATTCCCAAATCAAGGTCCTCTTTTGCAAAATATCGACTAAGGAAAATAAAGTTATAAAATGTTATAATTTCAGAAATTTTTAAATAAAAAAACTTTTATAAACTTTTTCAGTTTTATGTTATTTATATTTGGGATTATTAAATTCAAATTATGGTTCAGTTATAATTAATATTTTAGAATTTATTAATGACTACAATATGTTTCCAAAGTAGCTTCTTTTGTGAAAATTAATTTATTTTTAATATTAAGAGCAGTTGTGGGTATTTGATTCATGTGAATATTAATTTGACCAAATGAATGTACATATTTGATAGAATTATATA
>JAURVB010008400.1:0-38863 GCA_033002965.1 Piper betle | reverse complement strand
GAAAGGCAGAAGGGAGTTTGATTGCAAGACCCACTCGTCAAATAGGAATGAAAATTATGGCCCTTAATTATTTAAATATATTATTAAAGTATTTATTTAAATAGGCTTTAAATTAGATGACATGATTAGTTTATGAACATTGTTTTAATGAAAAATTTTAATAATTAGCCTTCTAAAAATAGTGGTACTTTGTCCATGTCTACATTAATGCCAATTAATAACTAGGAAATTATTGAACCTAGCAAGGCTTTCATAGCATTTAAGTAAAAAGTTGCCAAGTTTTTAAAGTTAGTTTTTTAAAAGTTATGGACTATTTGTGTACACATGTGAGTAATTGTTTTAATGGTCTTGAAAACATCCCAAAAAGACAGTGTTTGTCAGAATTTAACTTGCCCTCGCCTAGCCAAGTCAACTCGGCGAATTTTATGAGTCACAGTCGAGTTTTAAAACCATGGAGAACTTATATACCACCCAAAATATTTGTGGATTACTAAATATGTATCTAGCCAGTTTGGAATTTGAACATGTCCACCAAAAAAATTAAAATTAAAATCATACTTCAAAATGCATGTGAAAGTAAATGAAATTAATTACCAGGTACAATTGGGACTCTAAACCCGGCCTCCCTCTGTCTATTAAGCTTTCGCATAACACTTTAGCATGGTAATATTCTCCCTGCAATGAAATTTCATATAATCAGATCGCAATTAGTGGTTTACTGCCTATAAAATATTATGTGGTTCATATATTACTAGTCACGCAATATCTTTGAAAGAAAGAAAAACCTACACAAGGTGACGACAATATTTGTAATTTTTATTTTATTATTTGTTAAAAAATAAATAAACTTAAACACAATCGGGAGGAGCCGTTTTAGCTATTATTTTTAGCATGACAATTCTGGTTAACTATTATTTATTAGGAAGAATCTGTATATTGTAAAAGAACCCGTTTTAGCTCCTCCCAATGGGGATGCCCCCATCATTGATCTTCGAGGATCAACAATGACGATGCATCGGCGTCTCTATCGAGAGGAGCCAAAAAATTTCATCGTAAAAATATAGATGTGGGATCCATATAATCTTATATCTAAGTGAAAAACTCCTCGAACTATATTGCAAGGGTATATATGGATTACTTGGTAGATCAGCAATTCAGCAAGTAACCGCCTAAGAATTAGTGCTTCTTCACCAAGCGGCAAATCACGTTCAATAGTTGACAGCTTCATTATCAGCATTTGCACAGCTTTCCCTTCCATTCCATTCATTTCCATCTCCCAAGCTAATTCCTGTTCAATGTTCATCACAAAAACAAAGCAAAGAACCACTTTGTACCCATAGAATCATATATGATGCTCTAGCATGATATTTCCGCATCCTACATTTGCACATCACCAGTTTCTAATCAACTAATTGAAGTAGAATCAAACCTGTAAATCTTCCGGATCATATTTAGGACTCATCAAATGTCGTAGGAATTCATTCACCGATTCGGACGGATCACGGACAAGTGCTCGTTCCTTGAGATTCAAGAACTTATCCAATGCCTCGCTTCCTTTGGTTAAGGTGTTGAAGGAATATGCCCTCTTCAATGTGGGTCGACGTTTTAGCGGCAATCCTTTTTTCATGTTATTGTTCTCATCTTCTTTGGCTGCATAAGAGCATGCTGCAATTGTTAGAGAAGAAGGGTTGTGTTTTGCAGACATGCCCATTTGTGTGAGGCCATGAAAACTTGACTGGTGTTTCTGAAAGGTTAGAACATGCAGGTTGTGTTTGTGGCCATGGCAAGATGGTGATCTGTGAGTAGCAAGGGATGGTCTGGTTGAGAGGCTAAGGCGATGGTGTAGGAAATATGTGGCTTCCATACTATCTAATATCGTAGAATTGAATGTTTGTGTTGGCTTGATCAAATAAAGGTTGTGGAAGAAGGGTTAAATAGGTGTGAAGAAGATAAAGCTAGGAACATGATCTTAAGCAAAGGATCCAAGGATTGGTGCTCTCCTTCATGTGATGTTTACTGCAATGGCAAGTATTGAATATGCTTTTCTTACATGTTGAAAAGTTTTCGTGGAAAAGGCACCATATTGGCACTACCAAAATTAATACCCATTTAAATTTCAAGTGCTACATTTACATGTTTATAACGTGTTTTTATTTTCCCACGACGATAATAATAGGGAAAATTAAGGTGAGTTACATTTCACATATAACTTAATATAAGCTACAACTATAATTTGAACATTTTTTAGTGGGGTACTACATAATGAATGTGAGACCCAAGACCAGACTAGTAATTTATTTAATAAATTTTTATAATTTGATAGACGTAGTTGGACCTGAATATTGTTCATCGGATTGAGTTCGAAGTTTTCGGTTCAAGTTTTAGTATTTGTTCAATTAAATTTAAGTTAAATAAATTTTTCTAGAAAAACGTTCGGATTTGTCTTTTTAGTGAGAGGTAAAAAGGTCTATAGGGGAAAACAAGAGGAGGGCAACCACCCTCTCTCTCTATCTCCTATGTCGCTTCTCTCTCTCTTCTTGGGTTTTATGTGGTTTCTCTCTCTCCTCCTCTTCTCTTCTTTGTTGGCAACTAGGGTTTCAATAATTCATTATTTTTCCATCGTTATTTTGTATTTTATATAATGCTTATATATACATTTTTGTTGTTTAGGGTGTCATATATGCATGAATTGTAATTATTGTGGATGAGATTTGATTTATGGAGATTATGGAATAAGATTTTTCATTGATCTATGATGATATTTAATGGAGAATGATTCTTTGGTAAAGAATTTGAAAGATTTGAGTTTTTGTGCAAGAATTGTGATTTAATATATAGAGAATTCTTATGTTATTTAAGCATATGTTTGATTTCTGGAATTTATATAATGTATGGGTGTAATTATGCAAGATCTAGTTTGTAAATAATTCTAGGAATAATAATTAGAAGATTTATTCGAGTTCGATCAACTTTTATACATGATTTATACAATTTTAGTTGCAAATTCCTTGAAATTTATACTTTATGGTAGATTTGTTAAAAATAATTAATTTGATGAAAATCTATTTTGGATTAAATGTGACACATTGGGAACTACCTGATTAAAATATACAACCGTGATGTAAAACTCATCACACTATAGTATAATGCTCATACAAAATATAAAAGGTCTCGAAGTCTAAGAGATAATGAGTAGTCAAGACTAGAATCTTGGTGAGGACGTAGGTCTTTATGATCATAGATAGTAAAACATCCTCTAACAGATTGGCCACTCTGCTAAGACATTTAGGGTTTGGGTTGTATGTTAGATAATCTCCAATTTGTGTTTGATTTTTCGGGCAATGTGTTACAATAAGGTTTATATATATATGAAAAGTTTTGATTTTTTGGATGGTGTGTTAAAATGAGGTTTATATATATGAAAAATAGAGTGCATAAGTAGGGTGATTGATAAACTTTTATCTATTTTTTATATCAATATCATTTACTTTTAAATTTTTTTAAAAATGCATTACTTTAAACATATTCTGAAATAAACTTTTATTACAATTATTTTGATAATTAAAATACAAGGTTAAAAATATTATATTGATTTTAAAATATTTAAGCACCTCAATTATTTATTTTACATTTATTTATATGGATTTTTAGTAGTGATACTACTAAATTGTGCTCAATAAAAATTGTAGCTTATATAAGCTATATATATGAGACAGAGTTTATGATACGAGGCTCGTGATAAAAACATACATTCACTGTAACTCGCGGTGTTTCTCTAATTAATTTAAAATGTTTGCCCATTAAAATTTCATTAAAAGCTTTTTATAAGAAAGGATTGGTTAAGTCCTTGCCCGTCTTGTTTTTAGAAAAAATTCAAAGTTCATGTGGCCGGCACCCTGGCCAGATCATGACCATTCGAGGCGGTCAGGCCAGCTCAATTCAAGGCTGCTTAGACCCTAGCCTTGCTGGGCCCCGCCCCGGCTGGAGATTGGCCGCCCCGACCAGATATGGCCAAGATCTGGCCGCCGCAGCTAACCATGGCTGGCCTTTGATTGCTCCAGCCAACTTTGGTTGGAACGGCTAATTACGGGGTCCAGTTAGCCACCCCCACTCACGACAGCTGCAACGCGGCCATGAGATGGGTATTTTTTTGTACAAAACTTTATAAAACTATAGTGGCAAAAAAAAATTTACAGAAACAAGATTGTCGGTAAAAATTCTCTCTCAGAAATATTTTAATTCCTCCCTCATAAATATGTTCTCAAATCACCCTTTCATCATAAAAAGGTTTTTAGGTAAGCATCAATACTAATATTTAAATATCTGATTTGACTAGCTAGAGCTGGTCTTAATATTTAAAATATATCCATGAGTTAATTAGACACAGAAATTCAATTTAAACCACCCTCGCAAATTCCTCTTTTATATAAAACACGTAATGCCTTGTATCAATTAGTAGCTACTGAAAACCCGGTGACACTTTTCAATGACTCGCTGCTGAAGCCCGAATCAAAATATTTGTTACCAGATTTGTAACTGCATAAGTGATAACTTTTTACCAAGACTTTTCATAACAAAATAAATTTTCCGTGACTTAAGGCAATTTTAGTGAAAATTGAGTGTACGGATCTTGTAGGAACAAAATGTTTTAGACAGTGTGCAATATTAACACTAGCAAATTGAATGCAAATATGGCAAATGAAGAGTAATTATTCTCAACACATATATCATGTACTTGGGTAGTTCCAATTCCTTCAACTCGAGTATTCCTTTAGACATAACTCCAAAATTCTAATTCTATAACATGGGCATTATTTGATTGTGAAAAAATATATCTAAAGCTACTTGAAGCTCTTCAACTCTTCAAGACGGCCACAAGGATAGCGACAGTAATGCTGAAAACATGATTAGGCTTGAACCGGTGAGACAGGGAGTTTGGTCCACGGTTGGTGCTGGGACCTACTCAATTCCAACCACACATGGGTGAGTATAAGATGCAATCTTTTTAAAACTACTAAATTCAAATCATTGAACGAGATTATGCAGAGTTTAGATCCGATAGTCCTATAGTCTGAAATTTCTGCTTGGAAGCCTAAAAATCGGCTAGCGTCCCTTTTAATAACCTAATTACTGCACATTACAAAAATATCTAATTTGGTAATCAACAAAAAGAAAATGATTTTGTAAGCCCTGCCCCAGATCAATCCAAAATATTCAATTATAAGGACAGTCAGGGATCTAATTTTAAAAGAAAAATTAAAAATCACTTCCTTCCCCTCCCACAAGATAGCCAACAACGGCCTTATTTGGGCGAAAGGCAACTAGATTCAGACAAGTGTGGCCCAACCTGGCCGCCCATGGCTAGATCTAATGAGGGGTCATTAGATGCGGCCACTGGCCAACAGTCAGCCAATATTGTGCGAGAAGTGTGGGACTGAGGGGTTTTTTTACAACTAATTAAATTTAATCTAAGCCGTGTATATAATTTGAACATCTTAGATTAATCGTACGTAAGAAAATTTCTTTTCATGGGCGCAGGTTATGGGGACTCTTAACAATATAGCCTCTTGGCAATTTTTTTGCTCCAAGCAAGAAAACAATCTAGGCTCGACTATATACGCATGAAAATATATGACTGCATAATAATGGAGTAGATGTAACTAATGATCAATTTGAACCTGCTGTTGCCGAAGTGGAACTGTTGAAGAGGGCAATATCAGGAGAGTTTGGGGGCAAATTAAGTAGCCCTGCAGAAACAGAAAAGCATGTGTAAACAAATTTTGCTCATAAAATTTTTTCAGCTCTAAAGATGTGAACAGCTTAATAAAAGGTGAATTTTAGTTCTGCCCATTCACGTATTTAATGACAACCCAAGGTGCTGCTTTACTCTAAGCATAGGAGGTGCATTATAATTTGTTGAGACAACAAAATTAATTACTAAATAAGAAAATTGATTATTATTGTTTTATGTTTCTTCTCTTGCTTTCTCTGGTTTCTATAATTGCCATGGACAACCACACAATAAATTCTAAAAAATAGCACAATATATCATTAAACGCAACACAAGCAATGTTAAGAAAATAGTCAAATATTCCTTTGTTTAATTTTTTTAAAAAAAAACAGTGACCCAATATGTGATCAGTTAAATAATGTTTAATTCTTTTGCTCTTCATAGTCAAGCACATAATTCTAGGGCCAAAAACCTTAGCGGGATCATACATCTCCTTGTCCACCACCTATGACATTCAAAAGAAATGTTTGCAGACAGCATAGAATATATTAAAGCTAACCTTGTAGCATGTTCCAACACCCAAAACCTTTAAAAGTTGTTCATTGCAAAACTTAATAGCCCATAATCAACTCTTAATAAAAGGTGAATTTCACTTCTACCCAACTTAAAATATCAAAGGAAAAATCTCCTGGGGCTGTTAAAAAGCGAACCCATATTAAAAATACGATATTCAACCAATTAAAATAAAATAAAAATAAAATAATAAATTAGATCAATTATAACTTATGTTTTTCAGTGAATACAAATCTATCTCTAATATTAAAATCTATCTCTGACATTTTGACTTGTATTAATCAAAACCCAGCATCCTAACCTACAGAATAAGACAAGACTAGAACAAAAGGCACTAACTTGGGCAGTCAGTGGCACTGGAATTGGTGATTCCGCATTGTGCAGGGAGCTGAAGCAGTCTATCAGCTTTGAGACCCAACTTACTAAAAGGCGAAGTCACATTGCGCACCTGCTGTATGGTGTAGCATAAGCACACCGGATCGCTGCTCCTCTCACTCCTCACTGCACTGCAGCAATCATCCGACGGCCTGTCCTTGCTCCCCGTCGCATAGTTTTGGCACTTCATGAGCTTCGTTATGTCGTCGACGCACTTGGCGCCCAACGCCTCCTCTCCATATGCGAAGCTTCCCAAGCGACCCACTACCAGGAACCAAAGAACTAGCGACAAAACTCCATTCTTAGCTTCCATCCTTCCCTTCAATCCACCTTGTTGAACGAACAAGTGGTTTTCCTTTTTGTTCTTGTGCTAGAAGATTTGATATAGAAGGGGTGTTAATTGCTGGTGGTGGGATATTAATTGAGAGTTTGGCTGTTCGGCATGTTCTTCAACTGCCCAATTTAATTTGGCCCTCGTTCCCATCCATGGAGTTTGAATGAGTATTTGCTGGGGCAGGGGGCAGTTGAGAGATGGATGACGCAGCTTTCGCCTCATTATGAGCCAACAATTGTGTAGCTGTCTTCATGACTAGTTTTTAAAACCTTTGGGTTTGTGATTATCCGAGTCCACTCGTCCAAGTGGTGTAATCACATGAAATTTATGAGATGTATTAAGTAGGGGAAGTGCACTTGTGACCTTAACTTCGCGTGAACTTTTCGCACAAAGTCTTTTTGGTTGACATTAAACGCATCTATTTTACGCTGAATGTGAATAAAAAACTGCTCGGCTTGGTTTGGCTCAAACTTGTATGTTATTTTAGAACTCAATCAAAAACTCAGGCTTGAAATCGAAGCTCAACCAATGAACTATCCACATAGCCTAAGCTCGTAGCCTCCGCTCGATTAAGCTTGAGCTTAATGCATACAACTTGTTATAAAATGTTTAATTTAATTCAAATTTTTATCTGATATTTTATTATTTTCCAGGCAAGATGACGCGTCAATAATTGGCTAATATTGGAGGAAAAGAATAGTTTTGGTACAAATCTCAAAGTCAAGGATCTTCTGCTTGAAGGAGTTTTTAGAAAACAAAGCCTTTTTGAATTATAAAATAGACTATAATAATTTTATATTTTATATTTTAGAGATAAGATTAGCAAATTGTAAAGATAGATATTAATTAAGTGAGCTAAACTATAATAATTTAATTTATGTTTTTATTTTATTATATTTTAATTAATTAAATCTCTTATTTTTCATCATAAAACAACTTTTACTTTTCATCAAAAAGCAACTTTAATTTTCCTTCTATTAATAAAAGTAGATGGGTATATTTATATCTTATATACCAATGAGGTGCTATAGATTCTTTTTTAAATATCTTTTTTTCTTGGATTAAATATAATTTCTAGATAAGAGATGAAATTGAACTTGAAAAGCTCAGCTTGGCTCAGCACGAACTTATTTAACCAAATATAAACCAAAACTTGAACACTCAATGAATTTTTAGCCGCTCAAGCTCATATCAAACCAATATTTAACCAACTGGTCTGAAAATAAAGTGAGACAGTGACGCTCAGTTCATTTCACATTCCTAGTATCTTGCAATGACAAGTCAGCTTCAATTGATATGTTTCTCATCTACTCACCATGGCTTCTCTGGGTTTTTGCCAATGGAAAACACACACCAGTACATGATTATAGGATGTAATTAGACTACATAAAAGTTGTCCAGCCCTAAACCTCATTGAAGATCATCAAATGTAAAAGATTATACACATATTTCAAGTTAGAAATCAACACTCCATCCCTATACAAAGACTCTTATGCCAGGTCATACAGGCGGATGACTTCAGCTTCAGAGATTAGGACACCTAGGAGTTTTCTCCTGTTCGTCTATTTCAAATAATGAAGATCTGTTGTCCTGCTTCTATGTCTCTTTTCTGAACTACTCTCTTATCTGCAATTTAACTCGCCTTAATAGCTTCCATCTTCAGATCTTGTAGGCTTAGAACCATCCCTTCTTCTTTTCCTATCAGTCCGGCGCTCAGAGTTACTCTGCAAATCTATTCGAACGGTCATCAAACATGTTATTCACATTTCTACCTTGAGATTCATGGTTGTTATTATCACAGTTATTCAAAACTTTAACATCATCCATAGATCGTGCCTCGTCCTTGGTAATCCCAACCTCATCTTTTTCATCTGTAGCATATCTCTTTTTTCTGGATCTGCTGCTCCTAATGCTAAGATAGTGTCCTTTACGCTCATCTTCTGACATGTCGTTTTGTCTATGCCTTTCAGTATAAGCATTACCATCCAGGCATTCCTTGTATTTTGAGCTTGGCTCTTCTCTTTCTGATTTTTCATTGTTGTAATAATGATTATACAGGTTTTTCAGGGAACATTCTTTGCCTGACATACAAATTTCACAACCATTTTCGTCATGCACTTCACAAAGTGCAACATAATGTGAGGAGTTAACAGGTCTTCTGGAGCTCCTTCTGTGTCGGTACTTTTGTTCTTTACCACCAGGCTCTTGGCCAGAGTCAGAGTCATAGCCATCATCTCTTCTATCAAGAGAATCCCTGGCCTCTTCTTCATGATTCCAATAACATTGATTTCTGCTAGTTTCATAACAATGAATCCGGCCTTTCCTATCCCTTTTCCTGTTTGAATTAGGAACATCAAAATCTGGTATATCACACCATCTGGAATCTTCAGGTGAGCAGGGCACCCTTGATTGTGATATTTTGCTTGAACAACTTCTTCCTCTCTCACAACCTTCGCGCAATTCTTCATCAAAAACTCTCCCTCGCCACTCCTTTCTTGCAGAATGATGGTCCCCACTATTACGAACATCATCCAGCTCATTCTCTTCATATGAATTGTGGGACCT
The DNA here is from genome assembly GCA_033002965.1 of Piper betle. Classification (NCBI taxonomy): domain Eukaryota; kingdom Viridiplantae; phylum Streptophyta; class Magnoliopsida; order Piperales; family Piperaceae; genus Piper; species Piper betle. The sequence goes on along the minus strand of JAURVB010008400.1, from coordinate 29,285 downwards.
TGTGCTTGAATAACTTTTTCTTCTTCTACCTTCTTTAAATGATTCTTCACTGGAATCACTCTTCCTGTGCCTCTTTTTACTTCTAGAATGATGCTTGTCATAATCACGTCTGTCATACTGCTTGCAATCGTCAGGTAGATTTCCCACTCTTGAGTGTGATTTATTTACCGCTCTTGAGTGTGATTTTTTGCTCGAATGGCTTGCTCTTTTCCTATCTATTTCAGAATGTACTTGATTAGTACTACTCTCTCCACGTTCCCTACCAAGATAGCTAGACCCGCGAGAATAAGACCTGCCACATAATTTATGATTATTATTCTGAAATAGAGGTTATACTAATGCATAACAATGCAAATTGAGTTTAAGTAATAAAACAATGTATCCTTTGCAAAATGACTCCATTTTTTAAGAACTTGACTCTGGGAAGTATGAGGAAAGGGATGGAAATCTATACCTCCAATTGTGTGCTTCTCCATCTCTTGTAAACTTCTCTGTAAAATGATGTTCAGCTTCTTCATGCATGTTATAATGCATCTCATCGGATGGGCCAAACAAAGAAGCCATCTTTCTCATCCAGTACTTAGGTGGTGGATTATCCCAGTCAGCCCACTCATAATCTCCTCCGGGATTGCCAAAACAGTGCAGAAAGTTGCAAGTGCTTCCACGAGAGCAGGTCTAAGTAAAATATAAAAGATGGTGTTGTACCATGTAAATGGTGAAATATCAACCCAAAAATAATATCTGAGATAAACAGGTGACCAAGTATCTTACAGAAAAACCAAGTTAGTTACCTTCAACCTTGACTTCATGTACTCACCACAGATTGCAATCTTCCATCTGGTAACACCAACATACTCACAACTGATCTGATAACAGTCAACACAAGAACTATATTAAAGAACATAAGTCAGTTTATAAACATGCAGAAAAAATTACATAGTGCTTAGAACAATCAAAATGAAACCCATTGAGCAGAAAAATGGGACTTTATTTTCCAGTCAAATGGCTACCATGACACCAACCCTCCGAGCTTGGGATTGCAATGAAAATAATTAAACAATCATAGAACTCATTAGTGAGAGTTGTTTATGAGTCCATGCTTAAGAAAAACAATAGGGCACAGATAAAACATTGTTCATCCACCACAGCAACAAGAAAGCTAGAACTATGAAGCCATATAAAATTAATAAACTGAGATCTAGACTGAACTTACTGCTAAATGCTACTTACCTGTTTACCAGCAAAATAGCGCCCATTTGTTGCGTTATAAGCAAAAATAGCTGAGTCCAGAAATTTGTAATGAACATATACATTTCCACGCAAATGAGATGAACCATTTCTGCAAACCTGCAAAACAAAACTCTTCTTTAATATCTATAGTTCATAATGAATGCTTAAATAGTTTTTACCAAAAGGACAGGATAAGAGTGCCAAGAACATTAAGATCTATTTCTACCAAGGAAAAGGCTCAGATCATTGCAGTAGGTCACTAGAAGACAACCTTATAATGCAAAAGCTGGTATAATTTGATTGAATAAAAATGATCATGTTTTTTTAACGCTGAGATTGCAGAACACAAGAAGAACCAAATATGCACTCAAATTTAATCTGAAACTTTTTAAAAAATATTCTGTAGAGAAATGCCAAGGAGAAATTGTCCATGAATATTCTTTTGTACAACACAAACCAAAAGTGCATTCGCAAGTTAAAACAACCTTGAAATTAACAATTTCTCCACATTTCAGAAATTCTGTGTGCACATCTTCATAAAATTCTTCATAACCACGATCTACCTCTTCATCTGTGTGCTGTAATGACCATGCAAGTAGTTATCAGTCAAAGAAAAGATGACAATAAATTTGAAAAAGAGAAGATTTTGCACATGGTAGCCATTGATGACAAATATATTTCTATATAATAACTAAAATTGTATCTTCACAAAAAGATCACATTTGACCTTGATAAAACAGACAGACAACAAATCTAGGATGCCTTGCTCTCTGAGAGTCACAGCGCTAACCAAAACAACCTTAAAAATTTATTCATTAAAATAATAACCTAAAATATAGCCTTATCTAAAACATATTATTCTTTAGCTACCAATCAGCTCTTTATGTCTTAAAAGAAGGTTCTGCCTTAAAAAGAATTATTATTTCACATTTTCACCTAGAATACCATGCAATGTATCTTCTCTGCATATGCATAGGTGAAACGATAGGCTTCTTTACCTCAAAATTAACAGATCCACTTACAAATAGCATGAATGTAAGAATTGTTCTAAGCCAAGATAAAGTTAAGGAATTCTAAGGGGATAATGTAGAATTTTCAACAAAAAAGAGGATAAGAGCTAGAGAAATTTTAACTACTGGCAAACCATTGTTATGAACACCAAAGCAACAAACATGACAAGAAGCACGAAACAGACTTCCAGGGCATAAAAAGTCGGGGGGGGATGATGCCCATGCATGCTAAATAGTCTTATTATTATACATAATAATAAATGACAAGGGTGGTCAAGCAGTTTTTTTTAATATTTAAAAAGTATCTCCAAAATGCAAATATAAGTTAGGATACGGAAGCAGTTATTCAACATCATAACCCCACCCTCAACCAAGGGCACCATTTGAGTCTTGAACATTCGCATCCTATAACTGAAAATCTGATGTCTTCAGGTCAAAGAACAGCCAAATTGGTACACAAAATAGCATCTGTTCAAGAACCAAAAATAAAAGGTACAACTATTTCCATCTTCAACTAAAAGAAATTTTGATTGATTTACTAAATATGAATTATGCTATGATGAAATTAGAGCCATTTTTGTTTCCTGAGCTAATTTTCATTTTCTACAAACAACATGGGCAAAAGCATGAACTTTTAAAAGTATGTCAGTTGTTTGTATATGCCAAAAAGTGAAGAAAATCATTATCTGGATACAAAATGAGCAGCAATGAGGAATGCTTTAGCGGACCTCTAGACCTTCATCCTGCTCCCAAGCGAGTCCAGGACCATTGTACATGTTCTTGATCAGTAGAGTACAGGATTTGTCAGGGTAGAAGTGTACTCTGCTGCAGCGTGAACCAAATCGACAAGCCCCAGTTTTAAAATGAAATGGGCAATGAGCTTTATCCTACCAAGTGTCATTTAAAGAAAATATCATTTATGGAATATATAAAACATTGGCTGGACCACCTCTTAAATCACAATCCCAAACAAAAAACAATAAAAATGAAGAAGCATTTTTGACACCGTACTTGTTCGGTTCCAAAATTGGGTGTCTGCTGAGAAAAACTTCCAAAAGCTGATCTGAGGTAATATGATTGTAAGCAGCAAGTGCCTCAGACTGAGGAGCAAGAGGGTTTGATGTAGGCCTATCATCAACCTACAAATCATTCACCAAAATACTCTTTGAGAAATGCCCATCTACCTACCATGTAAAATGCAATATACAAGCCTGAACAAATGATATATGGATATATTTCAAGCAGTTGCAAAGCCAACGGATGAACAAAAAAGTAGAGGCCAAAGTAAGGTAAAACAGTACCTCAGTTCCAGTTAACTGGTTAATCTTATTCTCAGTAATCTTGACTTTTCTCTTCCTAACAATTATCTCATTTCCTTGCCAGATAATTTCTGCAGGACTATCTTCAACATATTCTCCATCATCATCTTCACCCTCTTCTCTCAACTACCAAACAGAAGCGTAAAGATGTTATCTTCTAAAAATTTATTGCAAGACAATAACAAAACTCATTAAATGAACTCAATACTTCATCTGATACACACAAAAAGCAGAATAAATAAACCTCATTTTCCTTTGATTCTTTGAAGATTCTGTTCTGCTCTTCCTCCTTGGCCTTCCTCCTGGCAGCAGCTTCAAGCCATGCCTTTTCCCGTTCTTCATGTTCCCTCTTTTGCTTTTCCAATAGAGCCGCCTCTTCCTGCTCCTTCAACCTAATGCGGGCCTGCCTTTCAGGATCATTTAACCAGGCATCCTCTTCCTCTATTTCCTGCAACGCACTCTGCTGCCTGAGGAGCTTTCTCTTCTGTTTCTTCAGCAGCTTGCGCTTTTCCTTACGTCGTAGGGTTAGGATTTCTGTCACTTGAGATTGGCCTCCTTCCGCCATTTCAAGAAGTGGTACAGTCAACTGCCACTTGTCCCCTGAAATTACGTTAGAGAATGGTGGTAATGGCCAGAGCTATGATGTAAGTCAGATCAACTTGTACAGCTTTCCTCCCTCATCTCATTTGGAGACTGCTCACGTAGGTGGGCAAGCCAAGGTCAATTTACTAAAAGGTAGTGGACTTATCATAATAGCAAATGCTTTAATGGTTACCATTTACAATATTAAATATTAAATAAAAAGCTATCATCAACTAATATGTCACAATTGAAAATAAAAAATAAAAAAATAAAGCAGAAAAAAAAACCAAAATTTTGGAGCAATTCGACAAATAATAAAAAATGAAAAATAAAAAACAGAAGACACAACACACAAACTGGAATATCAATGGGATCATAATTGCAGAATCGGTACCTGATGCAATGCATCCCGCAGGATCTAATTCAATCAACAAAAATGCATACCTTTATCATGTGTATATACATGCTAAAAAGAGAAAGAAGATAGAGACACTAGAAGCAGCAATAAATGCCAGCCCTAATACTCGATTTTAAAAATTCTTTTATTAATGTTATATTCTGGCTTTTAAGAGTCTTATGTTTAGCTTTCTTGCTTATAAAGTTTACCAATGAATTTTTATTTTATGAATTATTATTGTATCTTCAGATTTACTTGCTAGCGCTAATTAGAACTTGTCTAGTGCTATGGGACTTGGGTGAATCCTAAAATGACTAGCCATTTTAGGAGACTTACAACCAATATCCTATAGTACTCACCCCCAATCTCAATCCCAAATATGATAATGGGACCTAGAATAACACAAACCCCTGTCCCATACCACAGGCTTGTAGCATTCCACCATGCTCCACTTCATCATCCTCAATGCCCATTTTAGGTAGCCCTCACTCCACGCGACTCCTAATTCCCAACCCCAGATAGCCTTCTCTTAGTAGTCCTTTCCTAGGTCGCTACCTCTCAGAGGCGCACGTGGAGACATGTTTGGCTCTGATACTACATGTTATGGGCCTTGCATATATTCTAAACTGAATAGCAATTTTAGGAATCACCACACAATCTCAATCCTAAGGTGGGACTAAGACTAGGAACACCACCCATACCATAGGCTTGTAATACATAGTTAAACCTTTCTTGGGCTTTGCTTATAAAAAAGGTTTCTTAAGAAAGTTTTTCATGAAGAACATTTAAAGAGTTTGAGTTTTTCCTTTGTCTTTTGGTTTGTTAGCATTATTTTTCCCTTCTTATGCTTCTTATGTATAGTTTTTTATATTCTTAAAAGTAATCTAATTGAACATTATTCTTCTTCGAGAAGTCAGCACCTGCATTCCAAACCAGAGTTGGAAAACTGAATTCACTTTTCTTTCTCACACCTACTTTTTTTCATGTTGTCACCATCCAAACAGATCCTAAAAGAAAATTAAAAAATCTCCAAAAGGTGGATGGGTTAAAATTTGGTATGTCAAAATTACAATTTGTACCATAGATAAAACCATGAGAATGAGTCATCACCTAAGAAGTCATATACACATGTTGTCCATTATATCAGATGTTGTCCCCTCCGAAACTGGGCTCATGCTATGAGGTCAATAATATCTCAACGCACATATTTGAGTTTTGCAAATTAAATCTTCAACTTCGCATACAACAACATTTATCGTAGACGGTGATAATCTAGCATAGAGGCACTCCATACACTCTTAAGTAACAAATGAGAATTGGCATGAGCATGCAAACACAGACTAACCTTGCACTACTAACAATTGTAGGAGTTGTACAACAAGTGGAAGGCATCACAACAGATCTGAAACAATACAATGCCATCATTCAATACAACAAGCACATAACAGCAAGGTTTTCAATTTCGAGGAATTTCGCCCAGATGTCGGTATCGGCGAGCAGCCGAGACGAAACCTTCTGGCGAACCGATTTTGCAGAAAATTCGAATGCCAGCTAGATATCGTGTAAAGTAGAAAACAACTGCCCCGTAGTGGGGGTGGGGAGGTAAAGTAAAAGTAAAAACAGATTTGACATAGAAACAGAAATCTCGGTCAAGAGTCCTGTTATCTTGTTGTTTAGAAAAACAATTCAAATGGGAAATCATGAAAAGTTACCTTGTCATCATCTTTAAATGGACTGTTCGGTGGAGGAATTTGAAGTGTGGTCCATCCTTGCCATTGTGAGAGAGGTAATATTTTCTGAATGGATGGGTTGGGAAGGAGAACAGGAGAAGGAGAAGAAGGGAAGGGGGTAGGGCGAGTGTACAGATTAGGAGAAGAAAACGGAAGCGGCGGGGGCGGGGGCGGGGGGCGGAGGGAGGGGATGTAGAGTCGCCGGAGGAGGGGCGGGGCGCGTGGGTGGTCAGGAGAAGAAGAAGAGCCGGAGGAGAAGATGGCTTTTAAGTAAAGATTTTTTCTCTCTCTCAGTCTCAAATATATATGATCTCAATGTTTTATGTTTTTAAATGTTAAGTATTTAATATTTTATATTGATGGTTGCACTAGACTTTGGTTATTAATTTATATTTAATTATTATTTTAAAATAATAAAAATTGTTTTTGTCAATTAGAACCAATTAGTTAGTCACTTAAATTTACTCTTAAATTAATGTGATTGATTGGATTATTATTTATGATTGTAATAGTAATATGAAATGTTGAACAACTATTTTTTATATTGTTAATATTATTAATCTAATGATACATTATTATATTTATTATATATAAGTTTTAATTAGTAAAATATGTTAGACGATAGTCAAAAACTAGAAAAAATCAAGTTCGACATGTAATTATATATTGTGACAAATAAATAAAATCGGGAGTCATTCGTTTGAAATATCATTTGGTTGTTTAATCTGGCAAAGATGTTGCAAAATGTACAAACTTCCCGCATGATGTGAAGAAAAAGTTAAAAGCACTTATGGCAAGTAAAAGTCAAGAAATATAATTAAAAAAGCATCAATGGAAAGAACTTGTAAACAATTTAGGAATGGGCTCTAGTGACTAAGAAGGTGATTTTGATGATGAAGTGTAAGTGTACCATTAACCATTAGATTTGGTAGCGGGGAAAGATGGAACCTTGATCAAATAGAATGAGAGAGATAATATTCTCAAGAGGTTGGTGTGAGCAATAGTCGAGGTATAAGTTCTAGATCTACGGACACTAAGAGAAAGCATGGTAGAGGTATCCCAAGTATTTTAGTCGAAGCCAAAGTACTCAAGAACCAACATACTAAGAGTTTAGGCGTTATGAGTCAAACTTTTAAGAGAGACACTTGGAAGATTTGTTTCAAAGTTCTTTTTATACAATATGATTGACACTACACAATGTGTTGGTCGTGGAGTTCTTTCACCTACTACAAGGGATATATTTGTTGCTCAAAGAAAAGAAGATATTAAATAATTAGAACCAATTTGGGAATAATATGGTTATTTTTGTTATGTGATGGATGGACAGAACCCATAAAAGTGTTGACCATCAACTTTATGGTGTATAATATATGAGTTGTTGTATATCTTGATTTGGTAGCTGACTCTAGAAAATAAAAGAATTATTGATATATAATGGAGGTGATTGAAGAAAAGATTAAAGAAATTAGAAAACATAGCTCATGTAAATCATCATAGACAATGCAAACATTTATAAGCAAGTTGAAGGCATCTACGTGAGAGAGAACTGACATACACTTAGCAAAAAAGTTAGATCTCTGCGACACTTAGACCCTTATAAAGACTGTAAGTAGACAACTAAAGCGGAAATGATTTAAACTCAATAATGATAACCAATAAGCACAATGAAATGATAATCATAAATAGAAAATCAAATAATTACAAGTAAATGATAACAAGACAATATAATGAATACAATTAAGTAATATGTGAAGCAATATAAGTTCAAACTTGCAAAGCTATTTATTTTGGGAAATTAATTAAACCATTCAAGTTGCTAAGTAATCTTGACCTTGATTTACTTGGTTCTCTAAAACAGAAAAAGTTAAACACAAGAGAACTAACTAAAGTGTGCTAGAATGTGACTTAAGTTAAAATAATACACACAAAGAGGGAAGGAAAGATAGAAGGCACAAATTATTTTTAAAAAAGTTTTGAATTCGTATTTCTCTCTTCTAGCCCACGAAGCTTTTGGTGAGTAGGTCTTAATAGATTCATTATAACAACCAATTTGTGCAACTTACAAGTAAAAACAAGACCTTCATAAGCACCAAGTGTCAAGGAACCTTGTACTTACAAACCCTCCTTACGTACCCCTCAAATGCAAAGAAAGCTTACACTCCTAATACTTAAGGAGCCTCAAAAATCCTTACTTCTCTAATGTTGAATGTTAAGGAATTTTACAAACTACAAACCTTCCTTCTCAAGCACCTCCCAAGTGCCAATGAGTCTTCCAATCAGCTCCAAACACCCTTGGAGTAACCGCCACTTAAAGTTACATCTCTCTTTATAAGCACACGCCTTGAGACAAGTGATTCTTCAATCCAAGTACCCTTATTATCTAGGCAAGATGTTCATATACACTCCCTACACTTAGCGACTTTACAAAACACCTCAAACATACTTGAACAAACCCTCATACAAGAGTCTCTCCTTGGATGCACAATCAAAGCATAGGAACACAAGCTAATAAGCAAAACTAATCTTAGCACAAGTTTGAGCTTCCCAAATTGATCTGAGAGTAAGGGGTTCAACGTCATCCAAGGTCTGCCAAAATACTATCCCCAATGCTTTATTTATAGGCTTCCAAAGCCTCTCCCAAAATAGTAACTGTTGGGGTTTGAGTGCCCCCTTTTGCTTTTTCTAGTTGCTAGTTTTAGCAACTTTTCCATAACAAACGGTTGCTGACGATTAACCAAACATCTACCGATTGTTCACTTAAAACTAGCCACGTCAAGTTCAGCTGCCAAACCTGGCACTGAATCTTTACCGAAGTTTCCTCAACATCAACTCTCCACTCTCCATGTCAACTCTAGGGTTCCTTGACCGAAGCTTAGCCAAAACCCTTCTTCACTCTTTGCCACATCATCCATACTCCAAGCACTTCAGTTGGCGAACCCACAACTGAAGGTTAACTGAAGTTTGATGCTTCTCAGCTGTTCACCAAGCCCTAGGTCTTCATTTTGCCTAACCACTAGCCGAAGGTCAATTAAAGGTTGAACTCTTTTCTTCCTTGGCTTGCACCTCATGTCTTCAGTTGCCAAAGTCCTGGCCAAAGGTGTAACTAAAGCGCACAGCACTTCAACACTTCTATTGACTCTTCAATCTTAATTTCTTCATTTGGTTGCTTGGTCTTTAAAACTTGTATTTAGAGAGTGTTGAAGTTATTGTCACATCAATTGAAGTTCAACATTCTCTACCTTTTGATGTAGATGACTTTAATATGTTGTGAATTCTCTAAGTTGTTGGTGTCAATCCTCATAAAGCATTCCCTTGAGCTTGCCTTGGTGATTTTCACACTTCAAGTCTTCAAGCTCATCCTGTGAAGTCCAAGTATCATCATTGTCTTATACACACACAAGAGGTTAGTCCAAAAATAATGCAAGATGTCATGATAGAATGCTATGTCAATGATGATCTTGTCATGCAACCCATGGTCAATAATGGATTAACAATCTGAAATGAGTTAGTCATTCTCGTTAGTTCATCAAAAAGTACACGTTTAGTCCAAGAGATGAGTTAACTCTCATACTCCCCTATGTGCACACTCCCCCTAGACCTAAGATCATACAACACATCAAAAGCTGGTAAAAAACTTGCAAAAAAATACAAGTATTATTGGACTCCATATGTAGCACATTGTATTGATCACTTATGCTTGAGGTAACAGGAAAAGAGATTTGTAAAAAATGTAGTGGAAAGTGTAAACTTATTACAAAATTTATATTCAATCATGATTGGGCTGTATTGCGAGTTAGAGAAATATGTGGACGTGATCACATTTGCCCTGACGCAACATGATTTGCGACCAACTTTCTTGCTGTTAATAGTTTGCTACGTGATAAAAATGGACTTGGACAATTTTTTCATAGTGGAGAGTGGTTCAATTCTAGCTACAGAGATACTAATGCATGGGAAAATGTGTTGAATAAACTAAATGTGTTGAACAAACTATCTTTGATACAAAATTTTAGGAGGAAGCACATGAAGTTGTAATATTATGGAATCAATGCATCACATATTGTAGCAATGAATAGTAAAAAATATCCAAGTCTTGGTTCTATTTATTGGTCTATCATTGATACAAAAGAGCTTATAAAAAATGTATATCCAAAATCTCAAGTTTGGGTGCACAAGATTATAGACGACAGATGGTTGAGGTCCATGAATGTGTCTCTTTATAAAGTGTGTATGTGTTAATTACATATATAAAGTTAATTTAACAAGTTGTTTGACTTAATAGTTTAAAAAATTGTGCTATTATAGCTTTTCCTTAACCCTAAATATCATTACAAGCATCATCTTAAAGGTGATTTTGACTTGATTACTTCATTGCATGATGTGTTTTTACAAGTTGTTCCCAAAATTGAAAGGAGGATCAGAATTTAGAAATAAGGTATTACATTATTATAATTAATTCTTCGCCTAAATACATTTTATATTCTACATACTTAAAAGGAAAAAAATGTCAAGCAAATTTTGAGATTTACAAGAGGGTCTTCAACATTTGGACAATCAAGCACTATAAAAGCTAGATAAAATATGCTACCTGGTTTGTGTATGTGAAATATTAATATATTATTGTAATGTAATATTATACATTGAATATTGATGAAACATCTTTAGGTTATTGGTAAATGTATGGAGCTGAAACACTAAAGCTTAGACTACTAGCAACTCTTATTTTATTGCAAATAGCATCAGCATCACCTTTTGAGTGAAATTGGAGTGATTTCTCCTTAATTCATACAAAACCTAGAAACAGGTTGTCATACGTCGAATTGAAGAAGCTAATCTTTTGTTATTAAAATACAAAAATCAGGATAAAAAAAGAAAGAAAGTGGAAATGCTAGATGAGGAGAACCTCCTCTGATGAATTTAACATGCTAGGTGATAATTACTTGGATGATAGGGAGAACCCATATACTAAATGGGTTGCTAGTAATATCCTTGTAAAAAATGGTCATTTTGTTAATGATATCAAACAAGGAGCAAGAGAAGCCAAGATTGATGTTGATAGTGTCATAGAAGAATTTAGGATGAGTTCTTTAGAATATAGAAAGAGGCATCTACAGTACAATGATCAAGCTTTTGATGTTGAATCTTTTCACAAAAGTGGTTCTTCCTCTAATAAAGGAGATGAAGCTATAAATGACAATGGTGGTAGTGGTGGAGATGATGAAAATGATAAAAAACAAGATGGTGGTAGTGGTTTATTTTTAAACTCAATTACATGAATATTTTACACGTGCCACTCAAGATAAAGATCATGGTTTATGACTAAGTTGAGATTTTATTACTTACACATCCTCGCAACAAATAAGACAAAATGATAGTTTTGGGGGGACATAAGATGAACTTCATTGAGGAGGAAAACTTATCTCATGACTTCAATTCAATGGATATCTCTTCTCATAGTCAAGATTTGTCATCTCGAATATTGGTATCGTGTTGGCCATTCCTCTTGAAAACATTTTGAAGAAATATCATAGATTTTTGGAATTAAACGATATAGGTTAAATAAGATTATAAACATTTAATATATATAGATAAAAATCATTTCAACAATATTACACACATAAATACACATTAGTCAAATATATTACAAGTCATCATATTTCTTAGCTTAAGCATTATTCATGATATTGATAGCACCAAAAAAATGAAGATATGGTGGGTACATGTATCCATTCTTATATCAGCGATGATGATAACCTTTTACGGTAAGAACAATATTTAGTTCATGTCATGCTATGTTGGTACCCCTTAATGTGTTCTCTTAGATAATGATCATATTCTAGAAATCCTAAATGGGGGCATGACGTGTAATTATAATCTACAATTGATGGAGCATACAACATAGGGTGTGGATATATATGATTAACATGCTCATCAAAGTTATACCTAGGTATATGATACATATCCATGAGAGTCACTAGAGAGGCTGGATTTTTCATATTGAGGGTAGAATTGCAGATATTCAAATATTCATGTTCATAATGATATACACTTTGAGAAGAGACATCTATTGAATTGAAGTCATGAGAGAGGCTTTCTTCCTCAATTAAGTTCATTCTATGTCTCCCCAATGATGAACCCTCATTTTGTCTTCTTCACCACGAGGGCATGTAAAAAGAAAATCCTGACTTGGTTGTAAGTCTTGATCTTTATCTTGAGTGGTATGTGTAAAATATTCTTCTCTTGTAAATGGGCTCAAAGGTAGACCACTTTTGCTATCTTGATTTTCTTTGTCTCCACCACTCCTTTCATTGTCATCATCAACACCATCTCCTCCATTAGAAGAACCACTTTCACGAGAAGATTCAACATTAGAAGCTAGATTATTATGGTGCAGTTGCCTATGTCCAGATTTTGAAGATGAACTAAACAGTTGAATCAGTGGCTAGAATAGGGAACACATAAGGAATTGGCCATAGATGTAGATGGGTTTGTAAGACTGAGAGGTTGACTATTTGTGCAAGATGCTCTAGAGTATCCTGGACTTCGAAGTATAATTTTTCACGTGGTTCACACTTCGAGATGCGCATTGCATCCAAGTGGTGTTAAGATGTACCAAGATGTCCAACAAACTTATTGGTGTGCCAGCAAGTGAAAGCCAAACATGTATGTCGAGGTGGAACACTATAGCCATTAAAAACCCCAGAGTAGAAATGAGACATAGCATACAACTTTGTAGTTGGTTTGCCTAGGATCTGCCAATAGAAGGATGCTATCTGGATCATAGTAGATCGACTCACAAATAGTGTGCACTTCATACCAATCAGGATGGATTACCCACTGACTACTTTGGCCATGTTATATATAGATCGGATATTACGACTACATGGAGTACCACGGGAGATCATATCACACAGGGATCCAAGGTTCGCATCCCAATTTTGGAAGGCTTTATAGACAACTATGGGCACCGAGCCTAGATTTAGCACAATCTTTCATCCTCATACAGATGGCCGACTAAGAGAACCAAACAAAAAGTAGAGGATTTGCTCTGAGCATGCATTTTGGACTTTGTAAGAAGTTGGGAAGAACATCTACCTCTAGTGGAGTTCTTGTACAACAACAATTATGAGGCCATAATCGGAATGGTACCATTCAAAGCATTATACAGCAGACCATGTCAATCCCTAGTATGTTTGGTACAGGGAAGTGAACGAATGGTAGGTTAGCCAGAAATGATCCAATAGACACAAGAGGTAGTAATGCGGATCAGGAAGAGAATGAGGTCAGCTTATGATAGATAGAAAAATTATGCCAATCAACATAGACGTAAGGTTCATTTCACCTTATGAGGTCATGCTCTTCTAAAGGTCTCTCCAAATAAGGAAAACATGATATTCAGAACATATGGGAAACTCAGTCTGCAATATATCAGAGTATTTGACGTGGTCGAGCACATTGGACTAGTGGTTTACAGGCTAGCATTGCCGATGCGTCTCTTAGTTGTGCACGATGTCTTCCATGTATCATTGTTGAAGGCATACCATTTGGACAACTCTCATGTTATCTATTTTAGAGAGATCGAGCTACAACCAGGCTTGACATATTCGAAAGATGTAGTCAAGATTGTGGATCGTTGAGTAATGGTTCTCAGAAGAAAAGAAGTTCCACTAGGATGAGTGCAAAGTTGAGAATCCACATGGGAACGTGAAGACAAAATGAAGAAGAGCTGCCCAAAGATATTCAAGCAACTAGCTCCACGACCAAGTACTCTAGCTTAGACGTAGCTTTTAAGAATATGGATGAGGTTGAAACTTCCTTGGGTAAAATTTTGAGGGAAAAATTTTTCTAAGGAGGGAAGGTTGTAAAACTTGTGACTCAAGTCAGAGTTTTACATTAACGAACCAGTTGGTTCAGCCGTCTGTTCGAGTTGAGTTAGTTTCATGACCCACATGCTAAGCCGAGGTCAACAATGTTATGAACGATGAGGGTCATGTGTACCCGAGTATATGATGACAACGTCAGAAGAATGATGAGAAATGAGTTATTAGAGTATATGACATTATGCAGTGTTTTTTATGTATTTGATCGTAGAATTATTTTTAGGTCAAATAACGCATTAAGATACATTATATAGCAGTTTGGGTGGTTATTAATTATAGAATATGCCATTTTGGCATTATGGAGTGTATTATATTATATGAGATTTTTCCATATTTTTTTGGTTTTTTTTAATTTATTAGGAGTTAGTTATTATTTTTGACACGAGTCGAAGTTGAATCAACTTTTAATTGTGAAATCACCACCCAACCCTTCCCCAGATGCCTTTCTCCCCTAAACGTAATCGCCGCCCCCCATCCTCACCACCAACTCCTCCTCCAGTTGCCGCCAGGCCACCACAACGCCCTAACGTTGCGCCCTCGCGCCGTGCTCTCGACAGCAATTCCACCATCGGTTGCGCCGCTCATACTTCGCTGTGCTATCGTCGCTGCCCCCATCAACCCCAAGAACCTTTCCCCCTCATCGAGCACAGCCGCCGAGGCCAGCCAAGGGCCGATCAAGCATGCTGACCCACAGCCCCAATCACCTCACTAGAAAAGTCGTCAAAAAACCAATGGAAAGCCGCTAGAAAGCCGGATTTACTAGAATTCGCCAGAAATTGTCAGATTTTGTCAAATTCATCTAGCCGAACCTGATTGATCTTCAGATGCCACTGGGTGCCAAATTTGAGTTCCGAACCGCGTGACGAAACCCTAGTCATTACCAATCTCCGAGAACGTGAGGTATAATTACCTGTGACTTAAGTAATTAAAATTGATAATTATTAGTACAACATGCTAGGATTTGATTGATTGACGGGATAAAATATTTTGATTGTAAATAAAATGAGTTTGTATGATTTGAATTGTATAAAATAAATGCTAATAAATTGATTAAGTAAATTAAGTATGAATTTTTAATTAAATGCAACTTAGCCGAGAAAATCATGATGTGGATTGATGTGGATGCCTGATATGATTGAGTATGTTAATTAGAATGTGTGAATGCCTCATAGCGGGTATTAGCTCTTAGTTTTGATATGTTGGTATGGAGTAAGAGCTAGTCGCCTAGGTACGTAGATACGAATGGAGCTTCAACCAGGTCTGCTTAGGACTCGCTTTTGGTTTGAAGTTCTTACTCTATCGTGATTTGTTTTAACAAGTAATCGGACGTGTCGAGTAATGGATTTATTGTATCCCACTCAGCACAGGCTATTTAGTCATACAAATTTTCAGATTAATAACCCTCGAGGATGAGATCCGTCGTGTTTGTTTTCAAAACTTAGATCTAGATCAGGATGCCTTTGGATTGACTATATTAAAATCCCTATCCGGACCAATGTACATATAGTATTTTCGGTTTGCTAGTGAGATATGAGACAAGGGAAAGTCGACTCACGCCCATCGTGAGCGGTTACACATGCCAGTCAAAGCGAGCTCTGGATTGGTGAGCGGACCATTCTATTCCCGAGGGATCCTCACAACTCCACCTTTGAGTTCATCAAACCCGAACAAGTGTGGAGGATTACGGGAACTGCAATGCATCACATGTTTAGACTTACAGATTCAAAGGGTACTGAAGGTGCCTGCCTTAGAGTACTCAGCCTTTATGCTTAGAGTGAGAAGTGATACCAAAGATATAGAGGGCTTTCAGATAATTGATTTTCCCACACAAGGGATATGTTAAAAATGTCGAGGCATCTGATGAGTCTGAATGGAACGTTTTCAAGTTGAGGTCGATGGCTCTTGATTAGTACAGTCATGAGAGATTCTAATAAAGAAGTATATAAATGATTTCATTAAACATGAGAGTGAGTTGGAGGTTTGATTATTAGTTATTTCTGAACTAATAATACTTGTTACTAACATTTCTGTATAATATATTTAGGTGAAAATTTGAATGATTAAGCACTGTCGGGACCACAGAGGAATAACAATACAACTTGCACACATGTACCTGTCAAAATAGAATGAGTGAGAATGTGATATGATGAACTATGTGAATAGTGTGAATTAAATGTTATGATATTTTATTATAGGTAATGATGTGTCAATTTAATAAATTAGTCTGTGTGGTGGTTAATGTGAATAGAACTGAATGGGACGAGCTAATGCGGTCGAGACCTGATGCAACAAAATAAAGATGATTATGATGTGATTGGTGTGAAAAGTAAAATGTTTTGGCATTGTTTTACTTTTTTATTATTATATATACATATTGTTTGTCATTGACAGGGAGGTCCCTATTGTATTTTTAAGGGAGACTTTGTCCATTTTGTTTTAAAAATCATTGTTTTTTAAACTTTTAACAAGTTTGCTTTGTTTTGATTATGAATGACATATCATATTATGCATCTAGAACAACATTAAAACCTAAGCATTTCATCCATGCATTGAATGTTTGCATTACCATCTTGAGATGCTGAGGGCAGATCGGGGTCAGCTTAACCAAATTAAGTTGATTAGCGAATGGTTCGGTCATTGATAATATTTTTGGTTCAGGTCGTGAGTGAGCCACATTGGGGTGTTACAAACTATAAATAGGGAATTGCCCTGGTAAATTATGGTATAACTTGCTTTTCTCTCCAAAGAAAACAATCAAGTTCATTGCTAATGGTGGAGCTAGTATAGTAATTCTTTCTCGGGGTTTTCTCTTGGAACTCTTGGAAAATATTTGTAAAGATAAAGAATTAGGTGGCTTAAACATGAGAGAACCTCACACATGAGGGAAATGAGAGCATATGACTAATTCCCATTAAATCTCATGGAAGCACCTCTATTCGGACTACTATTAAAGTTGGTTTGACAAAATTGCAGGATAATGTCTGTTGATCTAAGGTGATGCTGCTACCATTAGACTTTTCATTGGGCGCTTGGTCGCCCCAATTTCATTTCGAGGCTTAATCCTTGCTACTGGTTGTTGTAAGAGCTATAAATGACCACCCAGTTTACTGATTTATTAACCAATCAGAATTCAGTGGAACAAAAATAATAAATAACTTATTTAATTACAAAATGGCCAGTTAATTTAATTGAGCCGACTTCAAATATAAATGCTAAGAGTAGATGGCTCTTTCATAATCATTATATTGATTTAACCAATTTTTTCCAGTCATTTTACTTTTAACTATAATACTCATCTCTACCTCGACTTTAATCTTAAAATATTTAATTGTTAAAGTTTCTTTTTAATGAGATTATCAATTTAGAATGTTTACTTACTCTTTTCCTAGTTTGTAAGATCAATTTACCATAATTTAAATGATTAAAATATTTCATATTTTATGAGGGGAAAGTTAATTTAGATAACTATAATTTATAACCTAATACGATTGTTAGTTTGTGATATATAAAATGGTAAAAATTTAACAATTAGTTAACCATTTAACCGACGGCAAAATCGTAAAAATGAGGTTGTGGTAGAATGTTTTAAACTTAGTTAATGGTTCAATTATAATAAAAAATTTTAAACTAAAAATAGTTATGATAAATGTTATTAATCAAGTCATATACTGCCTTAATTGTTAGCACAATTCCCTGTGTTATTTCTTTCTTACAAGAATATATTTGGTTGGATTTGTTCAAAAATTAAACATATGTTACACCCAAGGGGATGCCACCTGTATTTTACTTTACTTTGCCCGGAAAGTGATAAACTTGTAGGGTCGCTTTCCTGTTACATCAATGAATGCATCACCGTAGGGTCACTTTCCTGTTACATCAATGATTCGACCCTTTATGCATCACCGCTGTACTTATGACACCGGAACTGTTTGGAAATGATTGATCTTTACATACAAAAAACCTCCACATTTGAAGAAATTAATTTTTTTTAAAAAGGAATTTTATCTATGAGAATGCTGGTTTTGCGAAACAAAAGAGAAAAATCCCACCATAAAATCTCGGATTCATGGAGGGTGGTTCCTCAGAATCGAGGAGCAACCTCTTGTGTACAAGGAGAGAAAATGGCTTGTTGAAAAAACAAAGGTAGCAAATAAGGTGACAAAGGGACGACCCAGAAAAAGCCCGTAAAAGAAAAAAAGGAAAAAAAGAAGAAGTAGATTAAGAGAAGGAAGGAAAGAAGGTAAGGCAAACCACTACATTTGGAAGAAGAGTCATGAGGATGAGATTAAATTCTCCGTAGTCACTCTTCTTCTTTTCGTAGTCTTTTTCTATGCTTGTATACAAAAAGAGCATTCCTAAGGTTGAGATTAATTTTTCCACATTGCTCTCTTTTCTCTGAATCAATTTGAGTTTTGAAAAAAGAGTAAACATGGATGACGAGCCAGAGTAGTAGAGTGTACTTAACCCTGTAAAAGAAAGAAGATGTCTTTGCTGTTAAAAAAATGATCCAAAAAAATTGACGTCCTTCATAAAAATGGCTCAATGGCTAATGATGCACGTAAGTATGATGTGTGGATCTTAGTAGTTATTATATTTCGAAACAAAAATTAAAAAATGGTACAGTGGTAATGAACCAAGAAATCTTTTAACAAAATAGTTTTCAATCAAGAGACCTTGATATAAAAAATGTATGAAGCAAAAGTGGCTTTAAACCAAGAAAATTGTATAAACAAATTTATACAAAACAAAAGGTTTTAAACATAATAATCGTGTTGAAAGTTCATAAAAGAAAGAGGTTAAAGTGGTTATAAACCTAGAAATCTTTACTACAATGATTTCAAACCAAAATATTTTGATATCAATGTGGTAAAACAGGTTTTAAATCATAAACAATCGTATTTAGGGACTTGTACGGACAAAATGCATAAAAAATGAAAGAAATTTGCACATAGAAATGGTTTTAAATTAAGAAATCCGTGCCAAAAGTTCGTAAAAAACAAAAGTTTTGAATCCAAGAGTTTGTGCAAGGGAAGAAAGAGAACGGAAAGAAAGGAGTAAATAAAATAAAAGCAAAAAGGAATTACCTTTTTGAATTTTTTGGATCTACAAAAGAACTATGTCAATGGATAGAAGAGGAAGAAGTGGATAATTAAAAAAGGAGTGTTTAAAAAAGAGGACATCATGTTTAAGAAAAATGAACTGTTGTCTTTTTATTATATTTTTTCTTTGTTATAAATTATGATATGAAATAATTAATATTTTAATGGGTCATGTGGTTATTTTTATAAAAAATCAAAACAAGTTTATGCAAATTATTAGTCCATCCATCAATGATGTTACAGACCCTTTTGCCTTTTCTCAAAAAAGGAAGAAAGAAAGAAAGAAATTGCCCATGAGCATAAATGACAAAAAAGCTCACTCTCTTAAATCATGAAAATTTTAATTAAATCATTTTAAAGTATTGTTTGCACAGATTGGTTACCTGGATAACTTCTAGGATTTGTACATATCCAATCACGTGGATAAGTTCCAAACCTAGGAGAATAAGTTTGAGGCGGTTCCAAAATTACAAAAGAAGATTTATGGAAAAAGTTGAGCGGCTTATGATTCCTTGCCTGTAATAATAAAACAGAAGGGGCTATCAAAACTCAATAAATAGCCAAGTTTAATTGTTGGAGAAGGGGTACTCGTTGAATCGAAAAAGCGACAAAAGAAGAAGAAAAAGAGCGGGAGGAGCCCCTCACCGGAGATCTATCTCTAGCGACCCCCTAGCCCACCCACGAGTGCATGGCTTGAAGTGCCCTTGCCATCTGCTGCTGAGTCATCACGAAGAGATCCATCAAGAGTTGCCCCATTGCCGGAGCTCGCCCAAGAGTAGACCATGAGACCTTGAAGTGTCATTTCTATCTTGCTGACCAAGAAGGTGAGTTGCAATTGTGTCAAAGTTCGCCCTTGCCACCTCGCCGCAAGGAGGTTAGATCTGATCTTGTTGATAAAAATCCCCAAAGTTGGAGATCAACAACAACGAACACAAGATATGGAAAATAATGCCTGAGAAATAAAATAAAATAAAACCAAAAGAACATAGATTTAACGTGGAAAACCCTCATTGTATCGAGAGTCAAAAACCACAAGACAACAACGAACAATTCACTATTTCAACCAAAGATTATAGCCATCAAATATATCGAGATGTACAAAAAGATTACTCACTCAACCTATACTATTGGATTATAAGATTTATTTATTTCAATACTATGTATAAGATTAAACTAGTAAATAATATTGATCCCTCTTTTTATTTCTATATTCCATTTCTATTTCTTTATTTTTCTCTCACATCCTGTCTTATCTTAGAATGAGACAAATGAGTCCATATTTATAGAGATGTTTTGAGGCTCTTCATCTTCCATCGAAGAACAAACAGTTACCTCTGTTTTGTATCCCGAGATTCCTTTAGGATTTTGAGTGCAAGAAAGGGCTACATATCATGATTATTTATAATTACAAATATTAACAATCTCCTACTTAGAGTCTGATTGGAACACACCTGTCCTGATTCTTCCTCCACTAGTTTGTTACATAAGTCCTTCACCTGCAGTTAGTGTATGTTCACCAAAGTTGAGCAAAAACTCAACTTTTGTCCCTCCACTAGTTTGGTCAACATGTTCGCGAGATTCTTTTTCCATCTATCTTCTCCAATTTCAATTTAACTTCTTCTAACAAAGATCTGATAAAATGATAACTTAACTGAATATGCTTGGTCCTAGAATGAAATGCAGAGTTCTTGGCTAAATGGATTGCACTTTGACTATCACTGAACAACCTGCAATCAACCCCATTAAAACCTAACTCATTCATTAAAGTTTTAATCCAAATATACTCCTTGCTAGCTTCTGTAGTAGCCACATATTCAGCCTCAGTTGAAGATAGAGCAATTATCTTTTGCAATTTGGAAACCCAGCTCAATGTGGTTCCACCAACTATAAAGATGTATCCAGATGTACTCCTGTCATTGTCTCCATTTCCAACATGGTCCGAGTCCACATAACCTTGCACATCAATATTATCACCCCCAAAACACAAACAAAAATTTGAAGTTCCTTTCAAATGCTTGAAAATCTATTTCACTGCCTTCCAGTGTTCTTTTCCTGGGTTCTTCATGAATCACACTGCATGTGCAATATCTGGTCTTGTACTCACCATAGCATACATAAGACTTCCAATAGCAGAAGCATAAGGCACCATTTTCATGTAAGCTTTATCCTCCTCACTCTTAGCACCTTGTTCTTTGGACATTTGGAATTTACTACCCAAAGTAGTAGTCACCAGCTTAGATTCATTCATATTAAATCTCTCATGAACTTTCTCCACATGCCCTTCTTGAGATAACCACAACTTCTTGCTCTTCTTGTTTCAGGTAATTTACATCCCAAAAGTTGTTTTGCTTCACCCAGGTCTTTCATTGAAAAACTCTTGGCTAATCTCATTTTGATTAAAGATTTCTCCATATAAGTCCCTGCAACAAGCATGTCATCTACATACAAAGTTAGAATAATGTAATTGTCATCATTAAACTTTTGTAGATATACACAATGATCCAAATTGCTCCTTACAAATCCATTATCTAACATAAACTTGTCAAATTTCAAATGCCATTGTTTTGGTGCTTGTTTGAGTCCATATAGGCTCCTCTTCAATTTGCATACCATATTTTCTTTACCTTTGATTTCAAAACCTTTTGCCTATTCCATATAGATCTCCTCCTCCAAATCACCATGGAGGAAAATTGCATTTACATCAAACTGTTCTAAATACAACCACTTTACAACCACAATACTCAAATTATTCTAATAGAAGTCATTTTTACAACAGGTGCAAATATATCATGAAAATCAATTCCTTCTCTTTGACCAAAACCTTTCACCACAAGTTTGCCTTATACCTTTGTACACTATCCGTTTCAGACTTGACCTGATAAATCCACTTATTTTGTAGAACCTTCATTTTTGGTGGCAACTTTACCAACTCCCATGTATGATTTTTCTCCAATAATGACATCTCATCCTTCATGGCCAACTCCCACTTAAGATGGGCTTTGGCACTCATAGCTTTATCATAGGACTTCAGTTCTCCTGCATCAGTATACAAAACATGTTGTACAATTAAATTTAATCTATCTTGACCCTTGTGCTCCTCCTTGGTCCAGGAGCAACAACTATCTCTTGTGGTGGCTTTGAGTCATCAATTTCAACTTGTGTATCAAAATATTCAGAATCTGATTCATCATCATTTGGCTGATTATCCTGTGACTCACCTTCTTGTTCGGTCTTTTTAGAAGATAATTGTTCCACATCACTTGGAACAAATCCTTGATTTTCAGTACTTGGTATCTCTTTATCTGTTTCATCAAGCTCTATATACTCTTTTTCTTTGGACTCCTTACTCTTTTCTTTCTTCTTGTCTTTGTGCATGCACTCTTCATTGAATACAACATCCCAAATTCAAAACACCTTGTTGTTCTCGTCACCCCTATATCCAAGAAATACTCATTTCAGGGATTTTGAATCAAGTTTCTTTCTTGATTCCCTTTCAATATGTGCATATGGAATGCAACTAAAGACCTTAAAAGAGTAGTCAACTTTCTTACCAGTCCATACCTCTTCCGGTATTTTTCCATCTAAGATGCTTGATGGACTTTAGTTGATTAGATAGACAGTTGTATCCACAGTGGCACCCCAAAGATGCAAAGGGAGTCCAGCATGAACTCTCATGCTTCTCGCTCGTTCTAAGATGGTCCTGTTCATTCTCTCCGCCACCCCATTCTGTTGTGGTGTCCTTGGCATTGTCTTGATCCTTCTAATTCCTCACTTTTTACAGTAGGAGTCAAACTCCTTATTGCAATATACTCTGTCGTTATCCGACAGAAGACATTTCAATCTCAAACTTGTTTTATTCTCAACTCAGGCTTTCCATATCTTAAAAATGCTAAAGACTTCTGATTTTTAATAGTGTAGATTCATGTCTTCCTACTAAAATCATCAATGACGGCAAAATAGAAATTGCCTTCAAAAGATTTACCATAGGCTGGCCCCCAAACATCCGTATGAACCAACTCCAAACTTTTGGATTTCATCTCTCGCCCATCCATTGTAACGCTAACATGTTCTGTTTACCTAAAATACAGTCTTCACAAAAACCAAAGTTACAATCAATTATACCTATCAAAACCTTCTTGGAATGTACGATCCTCATCTTACTCTCGCTCAAGTGACCAAGCCTTCTATGTCATTAAGTTGTTGTGTCATTCTTCTTAGCGACCAAAGAAATAAGTGGATCTACCTTGGTAGACAATGGGTAAAGTGTGCCCACCACCTTCATGAAACTTTAGTAGTTCTTTGATGCATTACTTATAGATTTAATTACCGTATTCCAACTCTCCAGTAAAGAGCACATGAACATTAAAGATTTAATATCTTCATTAAAAGTCATCTCTATAAATTCAAATTGTGCCCAAATTTTATTGAAATCATTCAAATGATTAGCAATAAATTTACCTTTAGGCATCCTTAAATAGACAAACTTCCTCAACAAAAATAACATGCCAGAGGCTGATGACTTCTCATAAACACCAGCTAATGCCTCCATCAACCCTTTGACGGTTGTCGGTTTGGAGACATTAAATGCCACCAATTGTGTTAAACACAATCGAACGATAGATAAGGCTCACTTATCCAACAAGGCCCACTCCTCAGCTGACATCGCTTTTTGCTTGGTACCTACAAGTGGTTGATGTAGTTGTTTCTCATATAGATGATCCTCAATATGTATCCTCCACCATTGATAATTTGTTCCATTAAAATTTTCAATCCCAGTCTTGGAAGTGTTCTGCTATGACTCCCACTCAAATCAAGATCCGATTGAATGAGACCCAAAGTCCCTATAAAATGGCGCCAATTGTTGAATAAAATCCCCAAAGTTGGAGATCAACAACAGCGAACACAATATATGGGAAAATAATGCCTAAGAAATAAAATAAAACAAAACCAAAAGAATAAAGATTTAACGTGGAAAACTCTCCTTATATCGATAGTCAAAAACCACGAGACAACAATGAACAATTTACTACTTCAACCAAAGATTACAGCCATCAAACATATAGAGATATACAAGAAGATTACTCACTCAACCTATACTATTGAGATTATAAGGTTTCTCTATCTCAATACTTTGTATCAGATTAAACTAGTGAATAATCATGATCTCTCTTCTTATCTCTATATTCTTTTTATTTCTCTCTTTTTCTCTCACATCATGTCTTATCTTAGAAATGGGACAAATGATTTTATATTTATGGAGATAAATGAGTCTATATTTATAGAGATGTTTTGAGGCTCTTCATCTTCCACGTAAGAACAAATAGTCACCTCTGTTTAGTATCCCGAGATTCTTTTAGTATTCTGAGTGTGACAATGAGTTACATATCATTAATATTCATAATTACAAATATTAACAATAATCCAAAAGAAGTGTTATTTTTATTTTTCAGGGGCTCGTGGAGAAGAAGAGAAGGGCTACAAAGGTTCTTTTGTTGCCAGAGCTTGTCATAGATGTTAGACCCTTTGGGCCCCCAAAGGGACTTATAATATGTGTCAGGAGCCTCTCTTAATCTAAAAGCTAGGGAATAAGGCTTTCCTATTAGCTTATATACAAGTCACCAACACCCTGTACAAACTGATGTGGGATAAACCCAACAACTCCCCTTCACACATCGAGTGATCTAAAATCATCATCGTCTAACAATCTTCCTTTCATAAAAAAATTCATGAGAAAACATCCACCTAGTAAACTTTCATTAAATCATCAGGTGGAACCATAGTTACAAAAATCGTAATCGGGGTCTAAATCGGTTTCTGAGGAAGTCATTGAATCAGATAGAATCAGTCAACCCCACCCCAATACACCCCTTGGTCGCTTATCCCCGCCCTCGCCGCCACTGTTTGAAATCGGCTCAAATTGGCCAATTTTAAAATTGGCTCAAATCGGGTGGAATTGGTTGATTTACAGACTGATTTGAGCCGAAGACCGATTTACCCATTTTTTGACTCAGGTTGTTTCCAATCTAATTTAAATCGGCTAATTTTGAATAAAATCTACCAATTTTTACAACAGTAGGTGAACCCATAAAGGAGGCAACCACAAATTATTAGGCCCTTAAGCTTTAAAAATGGACTTGTAATAGGTATCATCCATCCACACCCTCTGCTACGTATATAGAATAAACCCAATAGTAAATGCCAGAGCTTGTCAGTGCTTTGAAGCCCTGTAGATCACCAGCGTGGAAATTGAAGTACCCCGGACACAACACAACCCGACTTGTGCTAGTGACTCCCGAAATCGCCGGAATTCTGACAGAAAACACAGAGCATTGAGGAGGTTGTGGCAGCAGCGAATGATGGATTTTGTAGATTTTTTCCGATCAATGCCAGTCGTCCCCGACCCCGACGTGGTGTCCACCATGAACCCAGGTAAAATGATCTACAAACCCAAATCGAGCTTCCCTAGATTCCTCCTCCTCCATCGCAGGAAAAAAATCAGGAAGCATCCCACCGGAGGAGGGAGAGAACAGAGAGTCCCTGTTTTGCTCAGCACTTTTGCCTACCAAAGTTGGCAATCTCCTTACCAAATTCGGCGCCGAGAAGAAGAAGAAGAGAGCGAGGAATTAGGATCATCCCCAATTGAACCTACCACTACCCAGAAGTCCGATTGAAGCTGTCAGGCCGAAGGTCTCGGTTGCGGCCATTGTTGGACAGGATACTCTGTTGTTGCTATTCTCGTGGTGAAGGCCTGTAATTGCCGGAGAGAAGGAAGACGCGG
Source organism: Piper betle (assembly GCA_033002965.1). Classification (NCBI taxonomy): domain Eukaryota; kingdom Viridiplantae; phylum Streptophyta; class Magnoliopsida; order Piperales; family Piperaceae; genus Piper; species Piper betle. The sequence continues at coordinate 3,260 of JAURVB010008400.1, read as the reverse complement.
CACCTTGCTGAGATGTTCGCCCAGTATTTATTCTCCACAGAAGTTGCTGAAAAAATCATTACTTGGCTACCAAACTGCTGCCGACTTCTGTCGTGGATGATTGCCGGAAGTTCGTCGGAGGAGTGCCGTGCTGAGCCCAACTTGCTCCGCCACCGATCACCATCACACCAAAGAACCTTGCTGTTCTTAATAGGTTATTGCTGCTGTCCATTATTATCCTCAGGAAGAGAATCAAACGCCACCGTGGAGAAGGAATTTCTTCAGAGCACAAAGAAAGAAGAAAACAGCGAACGGACTGGAAGACTTGCTGCAAGTTGCTGCCTTGTCGTTGTGCATTGAATACCAGAGTTAGTTCACTGTCTTCCAATCATTGCCTTTAGTTGGATTCGACGTCGACCAGACGCCAGAATTCCGTCGTCGTCGCCAGAGAAGAGACCCACTCGCGGTGGTGTTGCTGCCAAGAAACAGAGGAAAGAGGAGGGCGTCGTTATTAAGAAACAGAGAATAAGAAGAAGAAACCAGGAGGGGAAGTGGGTATGGTTTACCCGCTTGCCCATTTAATATGGTGCTTGTCCATTGTTTGTTGAACAGATAACCGACTGTCTACTTGACCGTTATTGTGAGCCGCTCTGATATTGTTTACCCGGCTAACCTTTTACACCGGAATACGTCCGCGATTGCTATCCGTGCGTGCTGTTCAGACAAATTCATTTGTAGACCGGCCCGATTGTAATTCGGAACAACCTGAATTTCAACTGAGGATTTATTTTACACTAATTTCCTTACTCCGATTAGCATGAAACTTATTGTCCGATGGAGTTTTTCTATTTTAGATCATAGAGGCTAAATCAAATTCTTTATCAAAACATTGCAATGGACAAATTATGTATGAAGTCAAAAAGTTAAAAGTGGCAAAAATTTTACTAAGATTTGTAATTTGTGAAAGGATTGAAAATTAGTAGATTGTGAGTAACGATCTTATTGTGGATTGACTTAAGGATTCAAGTTAACAAGTTGAACCTTAAGGAACCATGTAAAATTTCTTGCGTGTTATTTTTGTACCTGTGATACTTTATTTTTATCGCACTATTTATTTACACGGCAATGGCGCCTCAGTTCTATCGAATTCTCAAACTCGAATCGAAAGACGCGATCCATAGGGGCTGACAATCCCGCACTTGAACAAGTATAAAAATTAATTTTATTTAAATACATAATAGGAATTAATTAAGAATGTCAAGCACATGAAAATTTAATAATTAAAGTAATTAAAATTCATTAATTGACAAAATAATTCTTTAATCATGTAACACCCCACTCTCGGCAACTCTTTTCTAATTCCACTTTCGAGAAACCTTTATCGTAAGCCCTCTCTGAACCTCTATATTACTCGTGGCTTTGAGCACATAGGCCGAGTACTCTCAGGCATGCGCTTCAGTACCCTTTGAACCATGAGTCCGGACACACGTTGTACTTAACAGTACTCGTAAACCTTCATGTCCTTTGGGTATAAGGCACTCAAACGTGAAGTTATCAGGATCCTGCGGGAATGGAACAATCCACTTACTAATCCAGAGCCCGCTTTGACTGACACATCGAGAGGTATAAATTTAGAAAATAATCAACCAAATGACCTGTGTTAGGTGGGGTACGATAAATCATCCACCTGACACATCCGACGATCTATAAATCAAATCATCGATATAGTGGAGAGATAAAACCTGAGAAGCGTGTCCTAACGGACCTGGTAGAAACTTCAAGCGTGTCCACGTGCCTAGCGACAAGCTCTTACTCCGTTCCTACATATCAAAACTAAATACTAACACCCGCTCATGATGCATACATATCCTATATGACACTCACATTACTCACGCATCAATCAACACACATTAATAATAATCAATATGAGTTTGCCTACTCTACGTTGCATTAGATTACATCAATTATTTGGTCTGTCTAACTAATTCCATATAATTCGTTTTAATATCACACAATCACACACATTCATATTTTATTAACACAAAAATATCTAACACATCAATCATAAATCCTAACATGCTAGCATGCAGTTCTAATAATCATTACTTTTAATTAATGAAATCCAAATAAATTATACCTCGCATGGTTTGTGGCTCAAATTCGGCACCCTGTAGTGTTCTGAAGTTTGATAGGGTTCGACCGGAGGGATTCAACAGAAGATCAGGTGATTTCCAACGAGTCCAATTTTTCGGCGAGTTCCAGCATCGCGGCGGCTAGACGGTGGCTTGGTGTGATCGAGGTGACAAGGCAATGGCATAGCCGGGCTGGGCGGCGTCGATCGGCGGTGAGGTGGTGTTGGCGGTGGTGGCGACAACCTCAAGGGCGGCTAGGGTTTGGGGTGGTGAAGGGGAAAAGTGTCGGGGGTTTTGGGCGAGGGAGATGAGAAGTGTTGGGGTGAACAGTGGCAAACTTGTAAATAAAACTTGACTCGACACAGGCTCGAGTCAAGAATAATAACTAAATTGTAATAAATCCTAGAAAAATCTAGAAAATTTGAGAAAAATCCCATAAAATAAAATAAACACCACAATATCCAAATGACATGCTCTGTATCTAATAAACCACCCAAATACGATCCAACGTGTCCTAATGCGTTATTTGGCCTAAACTAATTCTACGGTCACAAAATGAAAAAATAACACCATCAACTGTATACTCTCATATCTATTGATAACTCAATCTATTGATGCGTATCCGACACTATCATCGAATACTTGGGTATAGATGAACCCTCATAATACGTGCACACAGGTCGGCCTCGGCCCCACGCACGTGTCCTGAAAGCTGAACCGACTTGAACCACAATCAAACTAACCACCTAATGACTATCAAAGCCTGACTCGAGTTGCGGGTTTACAAATCATGTGTAGGGATAAATTAAAAAAATTTTCATCGCAAAGATTTGAAAAATCTGAAAATTCATTAGGGGTCAAACAAATTGTAAATTCGTCTCATTTAAGGAGTAGAATAAATTTTAAAAAATAAAATGTTTTTGCGTTTATGAAATATTAAATTTTATATGCATACAATTATGTTCTCAAAGATTGATGGAAGCTGACCTCTCATTTTGCTGTTATGAAAGCTATAGTTACCAAGATCATAGAATGGGATGGTGTACTCTTTGTCTCAATAATGATGAACTGCTTGTCTTTGCTGTGTGTGCAAGTGTTTATGGTGGTTGTGGCAATCCCAAACTTGCAGAGACGATTGTGTTGAGTTTC
>JAURVB010008399.1:0-21587 GCA_033002965.1 Piper betle | reverse complement strand
ATTTAACTTCTTTAAAGTCTCTAGTCCCTTCTCACTTATGTGTCTCAATCGATGGTGCCACAAATCAGCAATGGAATCAAATGAGGAGATATCAACCTCCCCTCGAACTAGACTCATCTCAGTCTTGTACAAACTACAACACTTCTTCCCTTTAGCAACAACAAGAGAACCTTTCACAAGTTTCCACACACCTTAGACAAATTGTGACCAAATCCTTCATCATCAAGCACTCTGGTTGACAACAAACTCATCCTTAAATCTGGAATATGTTTGACATTTTTAAGCACCAATCTGTAACCCGTGTTTGTTACTATATGCACATCTCCAAGTCCCACAATTTTGGAAGTATCACTATTTCCCATCTTCACTATACCTAAATCTGAAGATTCATATGTAATAAAGAAATTTCTGCTTAGAGTTGCACGGAACGATGCTCCTGAGTCAACTACCCACCTAGCATCACAATCAGCCGTCAAACAATCATTCCCACAATAAGAAAGAATCACCATGTCATCATGCACAACATTAGTATTCATTTCTCCTTGATCTTTGTTGTCCTTATTTTTCAAGTCTTTCTGAGTTTCCAACAATCCTTCTTGATATGACCTATCTTGTCACAATAATAACAGTTCAAGTTTTCCTGGATTTAGATCTTCCTCAACTCTTATCCCTTCTGTTTGTGTCTCTATTTCTTGATCTACCTCTTGCCTCTTCTGACACTAATGCATGATACACTGAAATTGGTAGAGATTTTCTTCTCAGCTCCTCATTTAGTAAACTGCTTGTTACCATGTCCATTGTGAGTTTTCCATCTGGACCAGCATTGCTCAAAGAGATCATCAATGTTTCCCAACTCTCTGGCAAAGTGTTGAGGAGCAGGATAGCTTGCCATTCCTCATCTAGAGTCATCTTCATTCTAGCAAGTTGAGTAATAATACTCTTCATCTCATTTAGATGCTCACTTATATCGCTTCCATCCTTATACCTCAAACTCACTAATTTTCTTATCAAAAGGGTCTTGTTGCCGGCAATATTCCTCTCATAAACTTCTTGAAGTTTATCCCATATTGCTTTTGAGGATGTCAATTCATAAACATGATGATACACAACTTCATCTACCCATTGTCTCAAACAGGCCATAGCCTTTCTATCCAACTTATTCAAGTCTTTTTCAGTCACCTCTGCCGGTTTCTGACCAGTGATAGGTTCATACAAATCCTTGGAATATAGATGATCAATCATTTTTCCTTTCCCATAGTGCCAGTTACTCAACCCCTTAAGAGATATCAGCTTAACATGCTTCTCATCAGCCATCTTGTTGAAATATAAATCACAAACACACCAACTAGGCACTTAGAAATTTTGTCGAACACCTAGTGGGCATCCAATATCATCAACAACCAAAACTTGCAAACCTAGCTCTGATACCACTTGTTGGGATTAACCAAACAAACCAAATACAAATCCCCTATTTCAACACATAAGGGTGAGAAGTATCAAACAAATAGAGAGATCAGACAAAACAATTTTAAGTGGAAAACCCCAAATTTGGAGAAAAACCACGGGGCAAAGTACCAGATCAAATCCACTATATCATAACTTTGATACAGAAAAAATCTATAGGAGAATAAACTCTCCAATACCAATTTACTGTACTTTCTACAAAATTAGTATTAACCTTAAAGAAAGAAAATAGAGAATTACAGATTAAGAACTCACAATAAGAGAATTACCATTGACGATTGCATAAAAATACTTGAGCATAACCCCTATAAAGGAGGAGGTTAGTATTAAGATTGACACCTGGCCATCCAAAATTTTGTTGTTTCTAATTACATAGATTCTAATTTAGGATCCATATATCCTCAACAACCTTTGGCTATTATGCGGAAGAAAAGGAAAAACTCAACAATACTCAAATTTGATCGAAAGCAGTAGTTGGATTTAGACATATCTTTAGATGGAGATAGCCAAATCTAACCCAAAAAATCTTGATTCAGTGACAAGTCATTCTAGCCACCTACAACTTGTAACATCGTGGCCTAATTAGTGTAAATTGATGTGTCTAAGTATTCATTTAAAAGTGGTTAACTAAATTGAAAACCTATAAGTATATCCCCATTTAAATATTAGATCTTGCTCTAGAAAGTCTATGTTGGATATTGTGGGACTAATTTTAGAGTTATTACAATCCACCCACCATTAAGAAGTTCTGCTTTCGATTTTTTTTTCAGCCCATGGCTAGCTCCTAATCAACGTATTATCCAACTCATCATCTAATACGATCCTAAGTCGGCTTTGATACCACTTCTAATAACCCGCTTCAATTAAGGCAAACTGAGAACCCTTCAAAAATAGTTAACCATGTTAAAAATTTATAAACACAACTTCACTTATATATTAGATTTTATCATAAAAAATATTAGTTATGAGAGTAATTTTTGCAGTTACTACACAACCATCCGCTCGTAGGACGGATGGGCTGTTTGATTAATTTTTTATTTACTTTAACCAAGTGTTAACACAAAGGGTATTCTTGTCATTAAGAAGACATAATTTCTAATTTTGATATAATTATATAAAATTTAGCTTATGATGGATGATTATGGAAAATAATATAATTTTTCATAAAAAAACTTTTGAGTATACTTTGCTATAAAATTTTATTTTTTTCAATTTTTTCAGCTTCCATCCGGAGGTTTTTTGACACTCCCTTACAAATCTCTGTTTACAAAATTAAAGAAGTCAAGCTCTGGCTTTTCAATTAAGATTTTATTCTATTTATTTATTTTTTGCTTCGTGCACATTCATGATCTTGAGCACATCCTTGTTTATTAACATTTGGCACAATGAAAATAATAGAAGACGAAAATAAACACATAATAGCAAGCATGCAGCTGGGCGGAGATTTCATGGGTGTAATGCTTTTTTACTACAATAAAATAGAACTTAAGTGATCGAGAAATTCGTTGTTGATGTGAAGTTCTAGTGACAAAGTTTTTGTCCCTTTCTTGTAGCGATCTTCTCTTCCCCGATTTATCTCTTTCCTTAATTTTATGATGTGGTTCTCAAAATCAGCGAAGGCCATTTTGCGAATTTTGGTGAATTGTTCTTTCTCCATGCCCGACTCTATATGGACATCTAAACCTTCCTTCTCAGGATACTTGAAACTTGAGTGGAAGGAGTTGGGAACACTGACAAGGGATCTTCTGAATATAGGCCTTGAAACTTGAGCCACGCATCTTCTGAATTTTTACGGTCACCCATCAATCGGTAAATAATAGCCTGCGAGAGAATATCATAGTTGTAAAACTCGGATTCTAACTCAAAATCGGTACCGAGACTCAGGCTCAATATATATCCATGAAATAGAATTATCTTGGAATCTACATAAAAATCATGAGAAAGATGGAATCTACACAAAGTCACGATGGAGTCTTGTACATAAATTTTAGGGCAAATACGTAATCATCATAAATATCGAATAGGAAATTTGCTTATATAAAGATGACTCCATGGATTTGCCAATTTAAGTTGAAGCTTAAGTTGCAAAGGTTTCCTCAGGCTGGATAGACATTAGCCCTCCCGTGAAAGGCAGAAGGGAGTTTGATTGCAAGACCCACTTGTCAAATAGGAATGAAAATTATGGCCCTTAATTATTTAAATATATTATTAAAGTATTTATTTAAATAGGCTTTAAATTAGATGACATGATTAGTTTATGAACATTGTTTTAATGAAAAATTTTAATAATTAGCCTTCTAAAAATAGTGGTACTTTGTCCATGTCTACATTAATGCCAATTAATAACTAGGAAATTATTGAACCTAGCAAGGCTTTCATAGCATTTAAGTAAAAAGTTGCCAAGTTTTTAAAGTTAGTTTTTTAAAAGTTATGGACTATTTGTGTACACATGTGAGTAATTGTTTTAATGGTCTTGAAAACATCCCAAAAAGACAGTGTTTGTCAGAATTTAACTTGCCCTCGCCTAGCCAAGTCAACTCGGCGAATTTTGTGAGTCACAGTCGAGTTTTAAAACCATGGAGAACTTATATACCACCCAAAATATTTGTGGATTACTAAATATGTATCTAGCCAGTTTGGAATTTGAACATGTCCACCAAAAAAATTAAAATTAAAATCATACTTCAAAATGCATGTGAAAGTAAATGAAATTAATTACCAGGTACAATTGGGACTCTAAACCCGGCATCCCTCTGTCTATTAAGCTTTCGCATAACACTTTAGCATGGTGATATTCTCCCTGCAATGAAATTTCATATAATCAGGTCGCAATTAGTGGTTTACTGCCTATAAAATATTATGTGGTTCATATATTACTAGTCACGCAATATCTTTGAAAGAAAGAAAAACCTACACAAGGTGACGACAATATTTGTAATTTTTATTTTATTATTTGTTAAAAAATAAATAAACTTAAACACAATCGGGAGGAGCCGTTTTAGCTATTATTTTTAGCATGACAATTCTGGTTAACTATTATTTATTAGGAAGAATCTGTATATTGTAAAAGAACCCGTTTTAGCTCCTCCCAATGGGGATGCCCCCATCATTGATCTTCGAGGATCAACAATGACGATGCATCGGCGTCTCTATCGAGAGGAGCCAAAAAATTTCATCGTAAAAATATAGATGTGGGATCCATATAATCTTATTCTAAGTGAAAAACTCCTCGAACTATATTGCAAGGGTATATATGGATTACTTGGTAGATCAGCAATTCAGCAAGTAACCGCCTAAGAATTAGTGCTTCTTCACCAAGCGGCAAATCACGTTCAATAGTTGACAGCTTCATTATCAGCATTTGCACAGCTTTCCCTTCCATTCCATTCATTTCCATCTCCCAAGCTAATTCCTGTTCAATGTTCATCACAAAAACAAAGCAAAGAACCACTTTGTACCCATAGAATCATATATGATGCTCTAGCATGATATTTCCGCATCCTACATTTGCACATCACCAGTTTCTAATCAACTAATTGAAGTAGAATCAAACCTGTAAATCTTCCGGATCATATTTAGGACTCATCAAATGTCGTAGGAATTCATTCACCGATTCGGACGGATCACGGACAAGTGCTCGTTCCTTGAGATTCAAGAACTTATCCAATGCCTCGCTTCCTTTGGTTAAGGTGTTGAAGGAATATGCCCTCTTCAATGTGGGTCGACGTTTTAGCGGCAATCCTTTTTTCATGTTATTGTTCTCATCTTCTTTGGCTGCATATGAGCATGCTGCAATTGTTAGAGAAGAAGGGTTGTGTTTTGCAGACATGCCCATTTGTGTGAGGCCATGAAAACTTGACTGGTGTTTCTGAAAGGTTAGAACATGCAGGTTGTGTTTGTGGCCATGGCAAGATGGTGATCTGTGAGTAGCAAGGGATGGTCTGGTTGAGAGGCTAAGGCGATGGTGTAGGAAATATGTGGCTTCCATACTATCTAATATCGTAGAATTGAATGTTTGTGTTGGCTTGATCAACAAAGGTTGTGGAAGAAGGGTTAAATAGGTGTGAAGAAGATAAAGCTAGGAACATGATCTTAAGCAAAAGGATCCAAGGATTGGTGCTCTCCTTCATGTGATGTTTACTGCAATGGCAAGTATTGAATATGCTTTTCTTACATGTTGAAAAGTTTTCGTGGAAAAGGCACCATATTGGCACTACCAAAATTAATACCCATTTAAATTTCAAGTGCTACATTTACATGTTTATAACGTGTTTTTATTTTCCCACGACGATAATAATAGGGAAAAATTAAGGTGAGTTACATTTCACATATAACTTAATATAAGCTACAACTATAATTTGAACATTTTTTAGTGGGGTACTACATAATGAATGTGAGACCCAAGACCAGACTAGTAATTTATTTAATAAATTTTTATAATTTGATAGACGTAGTTGGACCTGAATATTGTTCATCGGATTGAGTTCGAAGTTTTCGGTTCAAGTTTTAGTATTTGTTCAATTAAATTTAAGTTAAATAAATTTTTCTAGAAAAACGTTCGGATTTGTCTTTTTAGTGAGAGGTAAAAAGGTCTATAGGGGAAAACAAGAGAGGGCAACCACCCTCTCTCTCTATCTCCTATGTCGCTTCTTCTCTCTTCTTGGGTTTTATGTGGTTTCTCTCTCTCCTCCTCTTCTCTTCTTTGTTGGCAACTAGGGTTTCAATAATTCATTATTTTTCCATCGTTATTTTGTATTTTATATAATGCTTATATATACATTTTTGTTGTTTAGGGTGTCATATATGCATGAATTGTAATTATTGTGGATGAGATTTGATTTATGGAGATTATGGAATAAGATTTTTCATTGATCTATGATGATATTTAATGGAGAATGATTCTTTGGTAAAGAATTTGAAAGATTTGAGTTTTTGTGCAAGAATTGTGATTTAATATATAGAGAATTCTTATGTTATTTAAGCATATGTTTGATTTCTGGAATTTATATAATGTATGGGTGTAATTATGCAAGATCTAGTTTGTAAATAATTCTAGGAATAATAATTAGAAGATTTATTCAAGTTCAATCAACTTTTATACATGATTTATACAATTTTAGTTGCAAATTCCTTGAAATTTATACTTTATGGTAGATTTGTTAAAAATAATTAATTTGATGAAAATCTATTTTGGATTAAATGTGACACATTGGGAACTACCTGATTAAAATATACAACCGTGATATAAAACTCATCACACTATAGTATAATGCTCATACAAAATATAAAAACTCTCGAAGTCTAAGAGATAATGAGTAGTCAAGACTAGAATCTTGGTGAGGACGTAGGTCTTTATGATCATAGATAGTAAAACATCCTCTAGCAGATTGGCCACTCTGCTAAGACATTTAGGGTTTGGGTTGTATGTTAGATAATCTCCAATTTGTGTTTGATTTTTCGGGCAGTGTGTTACAATAAGGTTTATATATATATATATGTATATATATGTATATATGTATATATATATATGGATATATGAAGAGTTTGATTATAAAGGGTGTGTTAAAATAGCTTTATATACATGAAAAATAGAGTGCATAGGTAGAGTGATTGATAAACTTTTATCTATTTTTTATATCAATATCATTTACTTTTAAATTTTTTTAAAAATGCATTACTTTAAACATATTCTGAAATAAACTTTTATTACAATTATTTTGATAATTAAAATACAAGGTTAAAAATATTATATTGATTTTAAAATATTTAAGCACCTCAATTATTTATTTTACATTTATTTATATGGATTTTTAGTAGTGAGACTACTAAATTGTGCTCAATAAAAATTGTAGCTTATATAAGCTATATATATGAGGCAGATTTATGATACGAGGCTCGTGATAAAAACATACATTCACTGTAACTCGCGGTGTTTCTCTAATTAATTTAAAATGTTTGCCCATTAAAATTTCACTAAAAGCTTTTTATAAGAAAGGATTGGTTAAGTCCTTGCCCGTCTTGTTTTTAGAAAAAATTCAAAGTTCATCTGGCCGGCACCCTGGCCAGATCATGGCCAATCAAGGCGGTCAGGCCAAGATCTGGCCGCCACATAGGGGTGCTAATTGAGCGAGCGAGCCGAGCTCAACATGTGTTCGAACTCGGCTCGAATAGTTCGAAACTCGTTCGAACTCGACTCGAGATCGAACGAGTTTTGGACATACATGTTCGAGTTCGACTCGAATATCTTTTATGTGTTCGAGCTCGACTCGAGCTCGAATATACTTAAACTGTTTATTTTTGTGAGCTCGTTCGCCAGCTCGTTCGTTAGCTCGAAACCAGCTCGATTAAAAGTCAAAAGTACCTCACTTAAAAAAAGTGAAAGTGAGGCCAATGTGGTTTGAACCCTCAACCTTGAAGTCATCAAGGTGAATACTTACCATCTCAACTATCTTGCTTCTTTGTTATTATATTTCATATATATATATATATATATATATATAATATAAAGACTATATTATTATATTATTTTATCGAGTCGAGTTCGAGTCGAACTACGATGAGTTGCGAGTTCGAGTTACAACCGAGTCGAGTCGAGTCGAACACGACCTTGCTCAAGCTCGGCTCGTAAGATTCGAGTTCGAGTCGAGTTCGAGTCGAGCATTTAAATATCGAGTTTCGAGTCGAGTCAAGCCGAGCCGAACGCTAAATGCTCACGAGCTGGCTCGCTCAATTAGCAACCCTACCGCCACAGCTAACCATGGCTGGCCTTTGATTGCTCCAGCCAACTTTGGTTGGAACGGCTAATTACGGGGCCAGTTAGCCACCCCCACTCACGACAGCTGCAACGCGGCCATGAGATGGGTATTTTTTTGTACAAAACTTTATAAAATTACAGTGGCAAAAAAAAATTTACAGAAACAAGATTGTCAGTAAAAATTCTCTCTCAGAAATATTTTAATTCCTCCCTCATAAATATGTTCTCAAATCACCCTTTCATCATAAAAAGATTTTAGGTAAGCATCAATACTAATATTTAAATATCCGATTTGACTAGCTAGAGCTGGTCTTAATATTAAAAATATATCCATGAGTTAATTAGACACAGAAATTCAATTTAAACCACCCTCGCAAATTCCTCTTTTATATAAAACACGTAATGCCTTGTATCAATTAGTAGCTACTGAAAACCCGGTGACACTTTTCAATGACTCGCTGCTGAAGCCCGAATCAAAATATTTGTTACCAGATTTGTAACTGCATAAGTGATAACTTTTTACCAAGACTTTTCATAACAAAATAAATTTTCCGTGACTTAAGGCAATTTTAGTGAAAATTGAGTGTACGGATCTTGTAGGAACAAAATGTTTTAGACAGTGTGCAATATTAACACTAGCAAATTGAATGCAAATATGGCAAATGAAGAGTAATTATTCTCAACACATATATCATGCACTTGGGTAGTTCCAATTCCTTCAACTCGAGTATTCCTTTAGACATAACTCCAAAATTCTAATTCTATAACATGGGCATTATTTGATTGTGAAAAAATATATCTAAAGCTACTTGAAGCTCTTCAACTCTTCAAGACGGCCACAAGGATAGCGACGGTAATGCTGAAAACATGATTAGGCTTGAACCGGTGAGACAGGGAGTTTGGTCCACGGTTGGTGCTGGGACCTACTCAATTCCAACCACACATGGGTGAGTATAAGATGCAATCTTTTTAAAACTACTAAATTCAAATCATTGAACGAGATTATGCAGAGTTTAGATCCGATAGTCCTATAGTCTGAAATTTCTGCTTGGAAGCCTAAAAATCGGCTAGCGTCCCTTTTAATAACCTAATTACTGGACATTACAAAAATATCTAATTTGGTAATCAACAAAAAGAAAATGATTTTGTAAGCCCTGCCCCAGATCAATCCAGAATATTCAATTATAAGGACAGTCAGGGATCTAATTTTAAAAGAAAAATTAAAAATCACCTTCCTTCCCCTCCCACAAGATAGCCAACAACTGGCCTTATTTGGGCGAAAGGCAACTAGATTCAGACAAGTGTGGCCCAACCTGGCCGCCCATGGCTAGATCTAATGAGGGGTCATTAGATGCGGCCACTGGCCAACAGTCAGCCAACATTGTGCGAGAAGTGTGGGAGTGAGGGGTTTTTTTACAACTAATTAAAATTTAATCTAAGCCGTCTATATAATTTGAACATCTTAGATTAATCGTACGTAAGAAAATTTCTTTTCATGGGCGCAGGTTATGGGGACTCTTAACAATATAGCCTCTTGGCAATTTTTTTGCTCCAAGCAAGAAAACAATCTAGGCTCGACTATATACGCATGAAAATATATGACTGCATAATAATGGAGTAGATGTAACTAATGATCAATTTGAACCTGCTGTTGCCGAAGTGGAACTGTTGAAGAGGGCAATATCCGGAGAGTTTGGGGGCAGATTAAGTAGCCCTGCAGAAACAGAAAAGCATGTGTAAACAAATTTTGCTCATAAAATTTTTTCAGCTCTAAAGATGTGAACAGCTTAATAAAAGGTGAATTTTAGTTCTGCCCATTCACGTATTCAATGACAACCCAAGGTGCTGCTTTACTCTAAGCATAGGAGGTGCATTATAATTTGTTGAGACAACAAAATTAATTACTAAATAAGAAAATTGATTATTATTGTTTTATGTTTCTTCTCTTGCTTTCTCTGGTTTCTATAATTGCCATGGACAACCACACAATAAATTCTAAAAAATAGCACAATATATCATTAAACGCAACACAAGCAATGTTAAGAAAATAGTCAAATATTCCTTTGTTTAATTTTTTTAAAAAAAAACAGTGACCCAATATGTGATCAGTTAAATAATGTTTAATTCTTTTGCTCTTCATAGTCAAGCACATAATTCTAGGGCCAAAAACCTTAGCGGGATCATACATCTCCTTGTCCACCACCTATGACATTCAAAAGAAATGTTTGCAGACAGCATAGAATATATTAAAGCTAACCTTGTAGCATGTTCCAACACCCAAAACCTTTAAAAGTTGTTCATTGCAAAACTTCATAGCCCATAATCAACTCTTAATAAAAGGTGAATTTCACTTCTACCCAACTTAAAATATCAAAGGAAAAATCTCCTGGGGCTGTTAAAAAGCGAACCCATATTAAAAATACGATATTCAACCAATTAAAATAAAATAAAAATAAAATAATAAATTAGATCAATTATAACTTATGTTTTCAGTGAATACAAATCTATCTCTAATATTAAAATCTATCTCTGACATTTTGACTTGTATTAATCAAAACCCAGCATCCTAACCTACAGAATAAGACAAGACTAGAACAAAAGGCACTAACTTGGGCAGTCAGTGGCACTGGAATTGGTGATTCCGCATTGTGCAGGGAGCTGAAGCAGTCTATCAGCTTTGAGACCCAACTTACTGAAAGGCGAAGTCACATTGCGCACCTGCTGTATGGTGTAGCATAAGCACACCGGATCGCTGCTCCTCTCACTCCTCACTGCACTGCAGCAATCATCCGACGGCCTGTCCTTGCTCCCCGTCGCATAGTTTTGGCACTTCATGAGCTTCGTTATGTCGTCGACGCACTTGGCGCCCAACGCCTCCTCTCCATATGCGAAGCTTCCCAAGCGACCCACTACCAGGAACCAAAGAACTAGCGACAAAACTCCATTCTTAGCTTCCATCCTTCCCTTCAATCCACCTTGTTGAACGAACAAGTGGTTTTTCCTTTTTGTTCTTGTGCTAGAAGATTTGATATAGAAGGGGTGTTAATTGCTGGTGGTGGGATATTAATTGAGAGTTTGGCTGTTCGGCATGTTCTTCAACTGCCCAATTTAATTTGGCCCTCGTTCCCATCCATGGAGTTTGAATGAGTATTTGCTGGGGCAGGGGGCAGTTGAGAGATGGATGACGCAGCTTTCGCCTCATTATGAGCCAACAATTGTGTAGCTGTCTTCATGACTAGTTTTTAAAACCTTTGGGTTTGTGATTATCCGAGTCCACTCGTCCAAGTGGTGTAATCACATGAAATTTATGAGATGTATTAAGTAGGGGAAGTGCACTTGTGACCTTAACTTCGCGTGAACTTTTCGCACAAAGTCTTTTTGGTTGACATTAAACGCATCTATTTTACGCTGAATGTGAATAAAAAACTGCTCGGCTTGGTTTGGCTCAAACTTGTATGTTATTTTAGAACTCAATCAAAAACTCAGGCTTGAAATCGAAGCTCAACCAATGAACTATCCACATAGCCTAAGCTCGTAGCCTCCGCTCGATTAAGCTTGAGCTTAATGCATACAACTTGTTATAAAATGTTTAATTTAATTCAAATTTTTATCTGATATTTTATTATTTTCCAGGCAAGATGACGCGTCAATAATTGGCTAATATTGGAGGAAAAGAATAGTTTTGGTACAAATCTCAAAGTCAAGGATCTTCTGCTTGAAGGAGTTTTTAGAAAACAAAGCCTTTTTGAATTATAAAATAGACTATAATAATTTTATATTTTATATTTTAGAGATAAGATTAGCAAATTGTAAAGATAGATATTAATTAAGTGAGCTAAACTATAATAATTTAATTTATGTTTTTATTTTATTATATTTTAATTAATTAAATCTCTTATTTTTCATCATAAAACAACTTTTACTTTTCATCAAAAAGCAACTTTAATTTTCCTTCTATTAATAAAAGTAGATGGGTATATTTATATCTTATATACCAATGAGGTGCTATAGATTCTTTTTTAAATATCTTTTTTTCTTGGATTAAATATAATTTCTAGATAAGAGATGAAATTGAACTTGAAAAGCTCAGCTTGGCTCAGCACGAACTTATTTAACCAAATATAAACCAAAACTTGAACACTCAATGAATTTTTAGCCGCTCAAGCTCATATCAAACCAATATTTAACCAACTGGTCTGAAAATAAAGTGAGACAGTGACGCTCAGTTCATTTCACATTCCTAGTATCTTGCAATGACAAGTCAGCTTCAATTGATATGTTTCTCATCTACTCACCATGGCTTCTCTGGGTTTTTGCCAATGGAAAACACACACCAGTACATGATTATAGGATGTAATTAGACTACATAAAAGTTGTCCAGCCCTAAACCTCATTGAAGATCATCAAATGTAAAAGATTATACACATATTTCAAGTTAGAAATCAACACTCCATCCCTATACAAAGACTCTTATGCCAGGTCATACAGGCGGATGACTTCAGCTTCAGAGATTAGGACACCTAGGAGTTTTCTCCTGTTCGTCTATTTCAAATAATGAAGATCTGTTGTCCTGCTTCTATGTCTCTTTTCTGAACTACTCTCTTATCTGCAATTTAACTCGCCTTAATAGCTTCCATCTTCAGATCTTGTAGGCTTAGAACCATCCCTTCTTCTTTTCCTATCAGTCCGGCGCTCAGAGTTACTCTGCAAATCTATTCGAACGGTCATCAAACATGTTATTCACATTTCTACCTTGAGATTCATGGTTGTTATTATCACAGTTATTCAAAACTTTAACATCATCCATAGATCGTGCCTCGTCCTTGGTAATCCCAACCTCATCTTTTTCATCTGTAGCATATCTCTTTTTTCTGGATCTGCTGCTCCTAATGCTAAGATAGTGTCCTTTACGCTCATCTTCTGACATGTCGTTTTGTCTATGCCTTTCAGTATAAGCATTACCATCCAGGCATTCCTTGTATTTTGAGCTTGGCTCTTCTCTTTCTGATTTTTCATTGTTGTAATAATGATTATACAGGTTTTTCAGGGAACATTCTTTGCCTGACATACAAATTTCACAACCATTTTCGTCATGCACTTCACAAAGTGCAACATAATGTGAGGAGTTAACAGGTCTTCTGGAGCTCCTTCTGTGTCGGTACTTTTGTTCTTTACCACCAGGCTCTTGGCCAGAGTCAGAGTCATAGCCATCATCTCTTCTATCAAGAGAATCCCTGGCCTCTTCTTCATGATTCCAATAACATTGATTTCTGCTAGTTTCATAACAATGAATCCGGCCTTTCCTATCCCTTTTCCTGTTTGAATTAGGAACATCAAAATCTGGTATATCACACCATCTGGAATCTTCAGGTGAGCAGGGCACCCTTGATTGTGATATTTTGCTTGAACAACTTCTTCCTCTCTCACAACCTTCGCGCAATTCTTCATCAAAAACTCTCCCTCGCCACTCCTTTCTTGCAGAATGATGGTCCCCACTATTACGAACATCATCCAGCTCATTCTCTTCATATGAATTGTGGGACCTTGTGCTTGAATAACTTTTTCTTCTTCTACCTTCTTTAAATGATTCTTCACTGGAATCACTCTTCCTGTGCCTCTTTTTACTTCTAGAATGATGCTTGTCATAATCACGTCTGTCATACTGCTTGCAATCGTCAGGTAGATTTCCCACTCTTGAGTGTGATTTATTTACCGCTCTTGAGTGTGATTTTTTGCTCGAATGGCTTGCTCTTTTCCTATCTATTTCAGAATGTACTTGATTAGTACTACTCTCTCCACGTTCCCTACCAAGATAGCTAGACCCGCGAGAATAAGACCTGCCACATAATTTATGATTATTATTCTGAAATAGAGGTTATACTAATGTAGAATATGAGTACAAATGGAAAAAAGGGATTTTAAGTTGATTTGCAGACAAACATGGTGACAACAAAATTTTTAAACCATCCATTCAATTAATTCAAACCTCAACAAGCTGCTATCTTGTAACATAAAACAAAAGGGAAGTTCTAGGAAACGGCTATTAATGCTTGGTGTTACAGCCTTAGTCCGAGGACGTGCCGGGTGCGCGGGATTGGGCAGTTGTTCCCATGCATGCCGGGTCCGACACGAGTAGCACGGGGCTATTCGAGTGGTGAAACAACTGGTTGAGGCTAACACGGTGTTATAGTTGCAGGTAACGAAGTGCCGAGCATGAGTCAGGTCGGAGACCAAATAAACCTCAAGATGATCGAGACAAGTGCTGGTGACCGAGCACTTGGGCGTCGGATCATGATCGAGCATTGGTGCCGAGAACCGAGCGCGAGGACTCGAGGTTGATCGCTGCGTGCGGATCACGGAGTGCCGGGAGTGCGCTGGTTCGATGCTGGGGTGCGATCACTAGCGTGCGCGAGCGAGGAGCGAGCATGATCGAGCGCTGCCGAGACATCGGTGCAGCGTGCTCGAGCATTGTGCGCTAGCGAGGAGTTGGCGTGAACGAGCATGGTCGAGCGCTGCCGAGACATCGGTGCAGCGTGCGCGAGCATTGGGCGCTAGCGGGGTTTATGATCGAGCCATGACCGAGACATAGCGAGGTTGCGGTGCGACTCAAGTAGCGAGCAGATAGCGATAGCAAGTTGCGGTATCACGCTACGTGACCGAGACTTGGCTAGCGAGCAGACACGAGCGTGATCGAGTCGTGATCGGTAGCGAGGGGTCTGGCTGCACCAGCATGATCGATGGATGGAGTTGATCGGTACTAGAGGTTTATCGGTAGCAGGGGTTATCGGTGGTGCGTCTGGGACGTGCACGAGGTTTGCTGGTTGGTCGAGCCGAAGACTTGGGTCGAGCCAGGGGGTTGGACGTGTGGTGGTTGTAACTAACTACCAGCGCTGGACTTTGTTTGCCGATAGAGATAGAGATGGATCTTGATCGGAATCTTGGAGATAAGATTGCAACTGAAATTGGAGATAAGCACGCCCAGGGCTGGATTGAATTGAGACGTCAAGGAAGTCCAGGTTCGTGGAAGATCTTGGAGATAATCTGTTGGGAAAAGATTATGCTCAGATTATAGCTTATCTTGGATCTGATTTGCAACAACGTGGAGACTCCTTTATAAGGAGGGAGCCAACGTGAGGAAAAGAAGAAAGAAGGAAGAACTGCTGAGAGGGGTCTTGGTGGAGCGTCGTGGTCTTTCTTGTGGAGAAGAGAGAAACCTCATCAAGCAAAGTCGTGGAGTGCTGCAGATCAATTCCGGGAGTTGATTCTTCACGAGTTCGACGGCATAGGGTTGCTGGTCGTGGTGCTGTGATTGGAGGTACGACGTAGTTCTTCTCATAACCTAGTTTGCATTACTTGGTTGAGGGTTTTGCATGTAAACGAGTAGGTCGTGGGTGGCTGCTCGGGGTTGTGATTTGTGAGGACGATTGTGAGTGTGGGTGCTCTAGTTCTCGCTACTCTTCAGGGGAAGAGTTGAACACCGTGGGGTTTGCATGTCCATGGTGTAAGCGATCATAGGGGTGATTGCTGTATCCTTGTTTTGTGTTTAATTCAAGGTTGGAACCGGGGTTCCGTAATTGTGGTGTTGGCGTCTGATTTTGGGTACTAGCGGCGTTCTTTGATTCCGGGAACTTGCTGCGATACCGATCAGGGGATTGGTGTCAGGATCGACATTGGGTGATCGATCAGAGTCGCTACATACTACTTGCTTGGTTTGCTATTGTGGATGTTTTGAGAATTATCTATCGGTACCGAACGATATCGTGCACTGGGCAATTTGGGTGCTGGTATTCGTGTTCGGCGTGCATCGTGATTTGCAGGAACGCAGGGAGTGGCTTCGGGTCTCTTGTAGAGATCGTCCCGCTACACGTGTAGTGGGGTTTCTGTTGCGTACTTTGAAGGGAGGCTGGTGTTTCGGGAGCGAAACACGCCGCGCGGTTTGCTGTTGGGGCGAAAAATTTTGTCCCATAGAGAGCGGCCCGTGACACTTTGTATGAAAGAGTGGGGGGATATTTAAAAACACTATTGGCAGTTGGGGTGTGACTGAAAAGACACGGTATAGGAAATATGTTAAAAGACCCAAAGAAATTGTGTTTCTAATTAGGATAAGAAGAATGACGGTTGAAAGAAGTACAAAAATTAAAAAAATATCTCCTTATATGTTTTGGAGCTGTGTCTCTCCAGTGTTCAAATGACAGGAGTGATAGGGTTCAAAGAACTCTAATAATTTAAAACAAATATGCTTATATGGTTTAGGTGGCTACAGAGGAGGATATCACAAAATGTAGAACAAGAAATATCATAACTCTATTGCAAGCTTTTTAAAAAGAAAAGAACAAAGCCAAAATGAACTTTTCTTTTTCAATGCAAGCCAAAATAAACTTGATTGCAGTAAAAAGTGATGTAGTTACGGGTTGAACTGTAACATATTTATAAAACTTGAAAAAAAAGCCATATTCTTAATTAAACTATTGCTAGAGGGATGGTTATAATGTACCAGGAAAAGACACATCCTTCAGGTCATATCAGCATGCACATTTGGTCAAAGCTCCACCCAGAAGCATAAGAAGCCCCATTTAATACACTAACAACCTAGTCAACTCCTATTTACCTCCTAAAAATGCATATACATTGACCGAAGAACTCAAACTAATAATCCTTTTAACAAGGATTAGCACCACATTCCAATCAATGTACGTCAGAAAGCAAACTAAAAAAATCAAGATTAAATCAATTTGTGCATTTCCTAGAAGGGAAACATCCAACCACACTTGCAGGACCCCCACTAAATCCTTGTACAAGGTGAGTTTACAATAAAATTAAAGAATAGATCAAGATTTTGGAACAAGGACCTTCCCCTTCCCTCATATCCTCCGACATTGCCTTTCCCCTATTTTATTCCCTATTACAAAGGCATGCAGATGCTTTTTATAGTAATTTAATTTTAGAAAATTATGGCATAGAGCAGTCTATTGCACAAAAATAGTTAATTTTTCTTATAGAGGAAAATGAAAAGGTTTCAGATTTAAAAAGAAAAAATTCCAAAACTGCAACAAATTGAAAACATGCAGCGGCATATCAAGTTTAAAGCTAAGACGACTACCTAATATCCATGAGAGAATAAGTATGCATATGATCATGGTTAAGAAGGATTAGTGCCAAAAGGTCAACTCACAGCGACTCGAGACCTAACTGCTCCAATGTTGAAAGAAATCTTTGCCTTACACTGTCACAGCAAAAAGGCTTGCATTTGACGACAAGTCGGGAATTAGGAATGGCACATAAAATTTTTGCCCAAACTCTCAACACTTTTGGCGTAATCTGGGGCACCAAAAAGAAATAATCAGCTGAAATCTATGTCTTCACTTTGTAAAACATGTATCGCCAATATAAATCAACAATCTTCACAGAAAAAGCAACAATAACCACCCATTCAAATGCTTATCCAAAACTAAAAAAGGAACAAAATTTTGTTAACAATGCTTTAAACAAACCCATTAGAAATGGCTGGTCATGGAGAAATTGGCCCTGCTTCAGGGGATGGTGTATAGCATAGAAAACAATCAGGTAGGCGAACTAGTTCCTCAACATGCCTGCCAAATTATAAACTGTTGGAGTCAAATCAATATAATCACTCTAAAGCCTCAAATCGAACAGAGCAGAAAACAGTTACATTTGTCTTGTATCTGGAGGGTCGACCTTTGAATCCGTAATCCGTAAAACGGTAATCAATTGTGGGCAATCCTGTTGTATTAGGGTAACCAATCCATGTAGCCTAACAGACAAGTTAAAACGTCACAGAAAATGTTCATAACTTAGATAATATACATCTACAGCACGTGGAGGATGACAAGGCTGCCATTGACCGTACAAAAAAACTTGTTACAAAACTGCTTTATTCAATTGACGGTTTCAAAACATGTCATTTCATACGTGTTCTAAAGAGGAAGATAATGGTAGGTACATGTTATGGTTATTACTGTAGAAGAGGGGAAAAGTTTACACGTGAGAAATGTGCGGTACTTGTGACAGTGAATGGATATAAATCGTGGAACAAATGATGTTTGTACATGATCTTGAATTTGAAATTAGTTAGTTATTCTTAGTTATCTTCCGCATCTTATACCTATTTTCTAGGTAGAAGATGCCGAGCTTGTCAATGGAAGACCCTTCTTGTTCTTGCCCAAGCATCCCCCTGATTCTATTTGCAGGGATAGCATACGTTGGAGTCTATGTCCCATTTGCATTACAATCATAGAAGAGGACAAGGAAGGGGAGTAATGGCAAGAGAGATTGGATCCAACAAATTGGTATAAGGACAAGATCGGACCTACTGTGGCCACCATTGAAATGGAAAGGGCAACGTTAATGGAGAATCAAAGCCAACAACGAGATGCATCTATGGAACTAAGCAAGTTGTTAAAGAAAAATCTCTGCAATTTCATGATCAAGCGAGTAACATGCAGACAATTCAACGTTCAATTCAGGTGCAATTTGCAAATCAGTTGCAATTCAATTCTGCTCCAAATGATCAACAAATTTCAAGATTGTTGTCAGAGTCAAATCCAAGTGCAGGATCTCAACAAGATGGGGCAATGAATTTTCTTGATCCTCACTAATTACTTAAATCTCCAGATCTATTGCTTTCATTGAGATATTCAAAACTAGAATTTCCAAACTACAATGGCTCGTTGGATCCAATTATTTGGTTGTGCCGATGTGATTGGCTTTTTGACGTTCACAATGTGGGTGATAAGGATAGAGTAATGATGCACAGGTCTAGTTCCACCCAAAACAAGATTATCCACAAAGTCATGGGAACAATTCATGGAAAGATCAACATATGATTTGGTCCTAAGGAATTTGATAATTTGTATGGGGACTTGATTAGATTTGCAACAAACGGGGGCAGTAAGGGAATATCAACTCAAATTCTTTCGAATTTTGGCAAGATGCGGTAAGCTTCCTCAATCACAGAAGGTAACTTGCTGCATGACTGGCCCTAAACAACCAATGAGAATGGAGGTTCAATCAAAGAAACCAATTGCAAAAAACTCTTCATTACAGACAGTAAATGGGAATCACAGGACGAAATGGCTGAGCAAGAATTTGTTGAAGACAATGGGGTCAAAGTGAAACCAACACTGCCTAAAATTTCTTTGCATGCATAAACCGGTTCTTCCAACACAAAGAGAGTAAAGACAAATTCTGAAACAAGAGGTAGACATGGTTGATTCAGGCAGTTCACATAATTTTTTAAGTGCAGAGCTAGCTTTTTATACTTCAGGGCATCACTTTTCACTTTAGTAGTGCATACCATCCACAGACTGATGGGCAAACTGAAGCGCTTAATAGAATTCTGCAACTAACTAGAGATGCTTAACCTATGCTAGCCCAACTACTTGGATTAAATGGTTGCCTTGGACAAAATCATGTTACAGCATGTCCTACAAGTCTGCTATCAAGATGAGTCCCTTCGAGGCCCCCTTAAAACTACAAACCACCTACCTTGCTATTATATGTTCCTGGAATAGAAAAGAGTTTTATGGTGGATCTTTTCCTCAGGTCAAGGGATCAATTAATATTAGAACTGCATACAAATCTGGCAGAGCTCAAAATAGAATGCAAATGTACGGAAATGTTCATAAAACGGATTTGGAATTGAAGGGGGAGATTATGTCTACTTGAAATTGCGGCCTTACAAACAGATTACTCTCCAAAATGGTCATGATATGAAATTCACTTCTAAATAATATAGCCCTAATAAAGTGCTGCAGAAAGTGGGAGAGGTTTCATATGAATTGAAATTGTCAGCTGACAGTAAGTTTCAGGATGTGTTTCACATCTCACATCTCACATCTCAAACCGAAGCTCACACCCACGGTGTAGGTGGAATCGACTATACTAATTGTCATAACTAGTGGAAAACTGCATATTACATCTAAATCAGTGTCAGGCACAAGAGGTAAACAGGACAGGAAACAGATCAATATTCTGTGGGTAGATGATCAAGGTCTAAAGGTTGGATGAATCAGCTCAAGTTCACAGCACAATTTTCAGAATTTTTAGCATAAACTGGAGGACAAGTTTGTATTTTCAGAAGGAGAGACGTTACGATTATTACAGGCATTACTGTAGAAGAATGAGAGTAGTTTACACATGAGATTTGTGTGGTATGTGTGAGAGTGAATGGATCTTAATAGTGGCACAATCAATGTTTGTACTTGATCTTGAATTGGAAATAAGGAAGTTAGATCTTGGCTCTCTTGTGATAAAACTAGAGTTCCATTCTTTATTTTTCATTTGTCAATTGCTCTCAAATTACATGGCTAATGCTTATTTATGATAAACCCTAATGTAATGGGCTTCAATTAATCCCCCCACTAATAAATTTATGATTTCATAACCCACACCCTAATGGGCCTACTCACTCATACCTAACATTATTCAGGCCCATTAAGGCATGTGTTATTCATACTTACCACTCTCTCTTGTTCTTGCCCAAGCATCCCCCTAATTCAATTTGCAAGGTTAGCATTGATTTGGAGCCTATGCCCCATCTATATTATTATCGGAGAAGAGGACGAGGGAAGTACTGGCAAGAGGCGGAGGATCCAACAGTACATTTCACTCATTCTTACATACAATATAATGTGTAAGCAAAGAATAATGTTGGTGCAATCACCAGCATTTACAACTCAAGCAGTTCATTTAAAATCTACAACTCTAAACAAGCATACATAAAAATAAAATAAGGTAGAAAAACGATACCTGGATGGGAGCGGGGTCTACAAGCCATCACACCCAGTTTGTTATTATCAGTGTGACCGGTAAGTTCCACCAAGATATCAACCTTATCCTCCCTAACCATAGATGCATCTTCCTTTTCGTCAATCCCATAAATATCTCTCCACGTACCACCTCTTTTAAGGACACCATCTTTTAATTTTTGTGTTTTCCATCTGCCTGTAAAAAAATTGTAAGCACGTAATTAAGAATTCTATTACTACATAGGTTTCCCATACCCGCAACAAGAAATCGACCATAAGAATACCACATGGTCTACATTGGAGTGAGTAGGATATCACGAATTTCCCATGGTCATCAATAGCTTCTGCATCCTATCTTTCTTTAGGTATGGCTGCAATTATTTTTTGTTCTTTTTTAACTCAGAAATTTCTACCAAAATGAGCATGATTTGGAAACCAGTACTAAACAATAAACACATCAGGTACCTTCACAACAGCAGAGTAAACAACCACTTGGTAGTTTGCATAGTCATGGTAAAGAAGGGGAGCTTCTATAAAGTATGACACAGAGTGGGTAAAATAATCAGGAGATACATATCCAATGACCAGAGGGCGTTCCATAT
>JAURVB010008397.1:0-11986 GCA_033002965.1 Piper betle | reverse complement strand
GGTGACCAAGAGTACCTAGAATTTTGGTGACCATATTGGAGTATTTGCCCATCTTTTGCATGTCACCACATCATTCCTTCCTTGGGACATTGTGTATATTGTGAGATAGAGTTATAAGAGATAACACAAGTAAGAAGCTTGGAATATGAAAATATTCACATAGTTACCTGAGGTAAGAACATGGACCATCGAGTGCCTTAAATAGATCCATTAAGCATGGTCCAGGGTCTACCTTGGAGAACTCGATCTGTCAGGGCTAGATCAGTGATCTCTAGTGAGAGGCAGTCAACTCTTAATGAGAGTAGTCACCCTAGATTTCATGAGATACATATAGGCTCAGCATTAGATCACCATTGGACTTGTCGCCACTATAATCCAGACACCCTCCGGATCAGGCACACATGGTTGGATAACTTAAGTCGAGTTGATAGCAGTTACCTTTGATGAGACAAACATATGGAGGAAGACATGTCATAGATAGTAGTGGGTTTACAAAGTACATGATTAGAATAAAATCTTCAGCTGTTGGAAGCACAACCACTGTCCGAGTTGCCCAACCATCGACCGTGATGCACTATCACTGACCGAATGCGCACTACTACAGTCTGTGATGCGCAACACCGTCTGTATATTGCACTATTGTCAACTGAGTGGAGCAGTTTTTGTAGAAGTAAGGGCCAAGTAGTTACCTCACCCGATAGGAGGACAACTACTTGAGGATTTTCTTATCTTTGCATAGAATTCACATGTCACAACATTGAGAGAAGAGTTGGGTCAGAGATTAAGGACAAGATACAGCTACAGTAACATTAGCCAGACAAAGAAAAGTTATGCGCACTCGAATTATTTGGATGTGATGGCACATGATTGACTTCAATAGCCATCATGAATACCATCGCCTTGACCTAACATCCTTAGGTCAAATTTATATTGCAAAATAGTGTTAGTGACAGTCTTATATGGATGTATATGGACATTATCCGAGAACAGGGCAATGTGACCTCCAGATGAGGTGGCCACAATGCTCAGATGTTCAATCATCATGATATCAGATGTATAAGTTATAGCCAGGGTATATAGATCATGCAGATGGTTAGACATGCAGTGTGACCTCAGCCAACAAGAGGAGTTCGACTCGTATTAGAATTTTATCATAGATGATGGGTTTAGTGAGGGTGCGTCCATTGGGGAAACATTGTTATCCTTGTGTTTCACCAGTATGATTAGGTCCTTACCTTGAGACATAAGATTTAGCCTTTGCCCCGAGTATAGGAGGTACCTTTGTAGTACTGTTTAGGACTTATAGTGCAGGTAGCCAATGACAGATCCATTTGGAGGAGACAACTTCACCCAATCTTGGGAGCGACACAGACAGAGACTACAGTCAAACCAGATTATGTTGACTAGATAGAGGGATATCAGTGTATGCTCATCTTAACTGATAGCTTTGCTTGAAAGTCTACCACAACGGTAGTAGTCATGTGAGTTAAGATTAATGCTACAAATCGGTAGGGGATGGTAGGTCACACACTACAAAAGAACAGGTGAGACACTTGTCAAACCTCACTATGAATCCCCATAGACTTGAGAAGAGATAGTGGTTCTTGGGGTCATTTGAACCCCATCCATTTAGAAGTGTGTGACTAGTACAGTATCGAGAAACACATACCTACTATTAGTTGAGTAAACTAGAGCTACTTAGGAGCCGTCTCTTAGACTCGTCGTTGATTGGCTATTCAATAGGCTGACCACCTTTGGCAGAGTCCAATTATGATGATCTTAGAGACATATCCATGGACCTACCTATATTTTTAAGTCACCCAGTATCCTATACAGAGTTTCTTTACCCTATGACTCAGATAGATATCCTTACATCGTCACAGATAGGGACATGATGTCAGACCATTTGAGGATGAGACACCTCCCAGTTAGAGCCCTAGAGCAGTATGAGTAATTTTCTAGGAGAGATCTAGTCTCATTCCATGTGGCCAGATATGTCGACAGAGCCAAGCTTTCACCTAAGTATTTTCACATTCATCTTTCTAGATATACTAGTCTTACATCAGATATAGACTTCACCGTTTTATACAGAGTATGTTTTCATACTCCTTGAGACATGCTGTACATGTATAGGTGTTCTCACCTTCATCCCACCACAGAGAGCCTCTTTAGCAGTAGTTAGTCGTATTATAGATAGTTACTAGAGCCATAGCAAGCAGAAGAATCATAGCAGCTGTCCTTGTTCTAATATGGGATAGAGTGAGATATTTGATTTAGGACTGAGTTAGCTAAGACCTAGTGAGCAGTCTAGTTCCTTGTAAAGGGATTTCTGAGTGTTTGACTAAGAATGACAACAGTGAGTCATACAGTTCATTAGCATATATACCTATATTTGGTAATAGAGTCCACCGTATGTTAGCAGGACTCACAAGGCACCTTAGTATAGCTGCAGGATCTAGAGTAGAGTGCCCTGAGTGTACACGTAGTTGACCAATCACATTGATGAGGATCAGGGAGACATGGGTAGATGTTAGGCCCTATACCTCGCACCGATATAGTTTTTCTTGTGTAGTTCAGACTAGTACCTTGTAGTACTCTCGAGTACCTGCTTCACTACCTAGTAGACCCTTAGGGGCGAGCTTAGATTTTTCCCGCCGAAGTCATTGTATTTTAGTCTCCATAGTTTGCAGTGACCTTAGGAGCTAGTCCAGCGAGATGACTCGATCATGCATGGTTAGTCCAACGAGACATCTTGAGCATGCGTGGTCAGTCTAGCAAGATTATTCGAGCATGTATGGTCAGTCTAGTCGATGATTCTAACATGTATTGAACGTTTCGGCAGATGATTTGATCATGTATAGTCCGTCTAGTCAGATTATTAATGAGTTAGCAAGCTTTGTCAGTATTTAGAGTTTTAGCTTCATATTGGTCCATTTGGGCCGTGTGCAGCTAGCTTTCGAAGGACAACTACTGGTTTGCCAACAAGATTACATATTTAGTTGAATCCTCTGATCGCAGTTTATGTGAGAAATTCCGAGGACGAAATTTTTATAATGAAGACAGTTTGTAAAACCCCAGTTTTGGGTTAGGGTTTTACATACTTGTAGGTTACTCGGTTTGGGTCAGTATTGAGTCAGTTCGAGCAAGCTGGAGCCAGACTAATTTTCAGAATATGAGTATGGGGCCCAGATGACCATATGAGCATGTTGTGGAGGCTGAGTATGCTCGACATGCATATGATAGTTTTTGTTATGATATTATATATAATGAGATATTAGTTTATATATGAGGTATACATTTTAGCCTTAGATTTAGGTAATTTCAGCATTAGATTTAGCCTTAGATTTTAGCCTTAGATTTAGGTAATTTCAGCATTTAGCATCCATTTTGAATTTTTTGGGTTTTTCATTTGCATGTAGCATACGAATTTCGGTTCACTAGATTGTGCCTTTATGGGCCCATCTAGAGTCACTTTTAGAACTCGAGCCAATTTTGACTTTAGACAGTCTCTATCCGAGCTTTCCGTCCATATGTATATTGCATATACCCATAAGTGGGTTCCACTAGACCACTAGTTGTCGGATGTTTAGATTGTGCCACATGGCAAGATCTGAGCCGTCCACGCCAACCCTGGCTTCACCATGTTGTATATCCAGAGATTTTTACGATTTCAAAATTTACACACTTTAGCGCCGCCACCACTTTGACTCGCCAATGTCGAATCTCCACCTTGCCCACAGCCATCGGATTGGTACGATGGTGTCCACGTGGACGTTCTCCAGCGACGGTCACCACCACACCCCCATTTACCGGTTTGTCCGGTTCGCAGTTTGCCTTCCTGCTACCCCGTCTGCCAGCCGTATCTAGTTCACACGCCCGCTAGCCCATGTCTGAGTCTACCCGTCTAGTTCAGGTCCGTTTAGCCAACCTAGCCTATTTTCTGGTTAACCCAGACTGAGTTGGTTCAGTCCAATCTGTTCGGTCTGGTTCAGCTCGGGTCGATATAGTTCAGCTCATTTTCGAATCATTTTCGTCCGTTCTTGCACTGTTTTCGGTAATATAAGAACTTCTATATTAGTTTAGATGCATATTCACATGATTTAGCATGATTGGATGTTATGATGATTTTTATTTATTTATTGTTTTATTTATTTATTGATTCATTATTATTTATTTGTTTTTATTTATATGTTTATAATGTATGATGAATGTTTACATGATTATTTATTATTATTAATATTATATTTACTTATTAATGTTAATCTTTTTATGTTTACTGAATTGTATGTATGTATTTATTTATTTATTTACTTGATAGTTGTGTGTATGTTATTATTTAATTGTATTTAATTACGTATTCTATAATGATAACTATGATAATATTATTATTCATGTTTAATTAAAATTAAATATTTATTTATTTTTTTAATTGGAGAATGATTATGTATTTATTTATTTAATTATTTATATGATTACTAACAATGGTATGTATAATATTTACCTATATAGTATACGATATTATTATTTTATGATTAGAGTATTGATTGTTTTTATGTATTTATTATCTATCCATTTATTCATAATTGTATGTATGTATTTATTTATTATTTGTTATTAGTTATTCTCTTTATTATGTCTCGATTTATATGTTGAATGTTTAGCGGTATGTTTATTTAGCATAGTCTTTTTATTAGGATGTATTAATGATATGAGCACAGTCCACGAGCATGCATCATATACGGATGTTAGTATTTTACTTAATATTGGGTTTTGATGTAGGCTTTGGAGTCTGAGCTCGCCATACGTGTGCAGATACGCTTGGAGATTGGACCACAAGTCTGTACTCCCTCCTCTCTACTTGAGTTCTTGCGTGTCGAGTTTAAACGTGTTTTATACATAGGATGACATCGGCGGCGTTTTATAGCATCATCACTCCAAGGTCAGACCATTTAGCTCTGTTTTCTACACATGTTTAATAAAACTACAAGGATGAGATCCCTTGCTAGTTTTTGAACTGAAGCTCTAGAAATGTATGATATAAGCCTCTTCCCTAAGCTTATTATAAAAGTACATGCATTTTTACAGATTTCATGAATAAGAGAATGAGTGGTACGGAGATATGTATGGGCCACACTAGTACTCTCTCAAACCATGAGGTAGTGCGGTGTATGAGGTATTACGTAATGCAGCATATTTTTGGAATTTGTAGCACTAACATCACTATTCTTTTTGCCACTTGAGTACCGTGGTGGGTGATATGGAAGATGTGAGGGCGTAAGCATAGTATGTATGAATATGATTATGAGCCATGCATGTGAGCCAGCACTTGCTTAAGTATGTTTGCTTACCACTCATTGTGATGCATTTTAGAAGTTTCATAAGTTTTCACGGGTAATGTAATACCACTTTGTTAGATTGTATTAGTTATTTTTTGGACCAGTAACACTCGTTATTGACGTTTTTCATATCATATAATATATGTAGGCCTTGCAAATCTTGAGTCAACTTTGGTGGGAGGACAAATAAACACTACACATACTTGAGCTGAATGCAATATTTACTTTCTTACATTTATTTATATTTGATGTGTTTTGATTAATATTTGATATATGTTATTGATCGAGCCGTACCGACCAACAACTTTAAACATTACTCGACTCGATCGTAACATTTCTGATCTGGTTCATAGGTGAACAAAAATCAGGGTGTTACAATGCCTTGCGTAGTCGGCAATTGACGACGGCTAGGGTATTGTCATGCAGCTTAAGAATTGAATTCGGCATCTGTCAGCGTATGAAGTTTGATCAGGTTCGAGTGGATGAGTTTGGTGGAAGATTTGGTGAATTCCAGCAAATCTCATTTTTTGGCAGTTTTCTGGCTGGTTTTTGGGCAATTGTTCTAGGCGGCGACTAACCGGCGATGTCGGTGGCAGGTAAAGGGGTGGCGTCAAGGGTTTGGAATAAAAGGTGTCGGGGTGGGGGTGGGGAGGGGGGGGGGGGGTGGGGGTGGGGGAGGAGAGTAGACGAGTGGTCAGGGGAAGAAAACGAGTGGTATGGGGATCTCGTAAATAAAACTCGACTCGACTCCAACTTGAGTCAAAAATAATAACTAAGTCGTAATAACTCCTAAAAAATGCAGAAAAATAGAGGAAATCCAATAAAACATAATACACACCTTAACATCACAATGACATGCTCTATAATTAATAACCCACCAAAATTACACGTAACGCTTCCTAATGTGTTATTCGGCGTAGAAAAAATTCTACCATCTAATACGAAAATAAATAAAGAAAATTCTGGATGTACTCTTATATATTCTGATAACTCATTCTACTGCTTTCTTACTGACGTTATCATCATATACTTGGGCACACATAACTCTCATAGTTTATAACACACGACCGGTCTCGGCTAGGTAAGCATGTTTTAAAATTGACCCGACTGAAAATAATGGTCGAAACGACCAGTTTTGACTATAAAACCCTAACTTGGTGGTAGTGCATCTTGGACAACGGTTGTGCACCTCGGATGGTAGTAGTGCAACTTGGTCTGTGGTAGTGCACCTCAGTCGGGTGGTTGTGCGATTCAGTTGGTGGTTGTGCAATCCAGGTGCTGAGGATCTGATCCTGATCATGTACATCGTAAATCGACTACTGTCTCCAACTTGTCTTCCTCCATGTGTATGTCTTCATAGAAGTGGCTGCTAACAATTCGGCTCAGGTTGTCCAACCATGAGTGTCTGATCTGAAGGGGTCTGGATCATAGTTGTGACATGTACGATGGTGAACCTATGCTGAATCTCTTGAAATCTGAAGTGGCTGCTTCTATCAGTGTTGACTAGACATCAAACGGCAACCATTGATCTGGTGCCTTATCTCTCTTGGAATCTTATCAAATATCTAATCTTGTAGGCAATGATGGTCTTGATCTGTAAGAACCATGAAAATATGTGAAAATTTTTATTTCAAGACTTGAACCTAAGTATTATGAAATATTATTTTCGATGAATGGATATGGTTGGTTATCAAGTAGACCGGTCACGGTTCAACGGTAAAGCCAAACCCTAACCTTAGAGAAGACGTAAGGCCAAACTCTGGCATTAGGGAAGACGAACCCAACCTAGAGAATACTGATTCATGAACGGATGATGGGGTAAGAGAATTTAATAAAGGGACTCGTTGAACCTAGGGAATACCTATACATGAATAGATGTGAGAATTTAATTGAGGAACTCGTTGAAGCATATATATATAGGAGGAGGGGTTAGGGAGAAAAGGCAGTCCACTCCTTCTTGCCTCCTCTCCAGTGCCTTTCCATTGTGGTGTAAGTATTTCATACTTCTTCTTAGTTTCTTTTCCATTAGAACTCTTACATGCATGGTTGCAACGCATAAATTCATTAGAAATACCTTGCTAAGTTGCTGGAACTTTTTGGTATAAATTGCAATAGGTCTTTGGGTGTTGAGATATTGTATGGTTGCAAATTAGATGGCAGATATGAAATTCACGTTTGACTAGTTTCAAGAAACCCTATTTTTTAGCCGCACTGTTCAAAATCTAATAATGGACATGTCAGAATGGAACGGACAGTCCATAAATAAATATCGGCCAATAGGGGGTACGATGGAATGGACCCATCGGCTCAACCTAATACAGTGGTACGGTGGAATGGACCCATCGGCCTATAGGGGTACGATGGAATGGACCCATCAGCTCAACCTAATGCAGGATACAGGTGGAATGGACCCATCGGCCTATAGGGGGTACGATGGAATGGACCCATCGGCCAATAAGGGGGTACGGTGGAATGGACCCATCGGCTCAACCTAATACAGTGGTACGGTGGAATGGACCCATCGGCCAATAGGGGGTACGATGGAATGGACCCATCGGCTCAACCTAATGAGTGGTACGATGGAATGGACCCATCGGCCCAATATTTTGAGTGGCACGGTGGAATGGACCCATCAGGCCCAACATAATAGGGGGTACGATGGAATGAACCCATCGGCCAATAAGGGGGCACGATGGACTGACCCATCGGCCCAATATTTTATAGTGGCAACCCATCGGCCAATAAGGGGGCACGATGGACTGACCCATCGGCTAATAGAACTACATCGAGCTTGATCCCGACATGGGTATGTAGGCCAATCAAGATTGTTTGATTTCAGCTCAAATAAGGTAGAATAAAAGTATGATAGGATAGTCAGGTTAGGAGAATGGGTAATAAATGGGACTTCTTTTTATTTTGTTTTGAGTTATAAATGTGGCTATGGGAAATGGTCTAAGACTGTGGGAACCATTATTTTATAACTTATTACTCGGCATTTAGTAGTTTTATTTTGGTAACACCTGGCCAACTAAGGCCCACAATGTTGTGTAAAAGGTGGCATCAGAGCGACCTAGTTCCGTGTTAGATGGTGAGCTGGATCAGAGACGTTGACTAGCTGCCGTTCACAGGCCAAAAAGGTCTGGGCTGGGTTAGCAACGGGCTGAGATTAGAAACGTTGGCTAGGCTGCCGGTCACGGGCCAGAAAGGTCGTGGGCTGGGGCTAGCAACGGGCCAAGAATAGGCATTTCGGGACGAAATTTCCTAAGGTGGGTGGATTGTGAGATCCCTCAACTTAGTCCCACATCTAATACCTACTGGGAGAAGATCCTGTTTATAAGTGGGAATGGACTATAGATCTTTAACTTCCGGGGTACCCATTTTAAAGAAATGACTTAGCCCATTACGTTGCACTTTGGGCTGGGTCTTTACAGATGGTATTAGAGCACGGTTTCCCAAAAGCTCACATCTTATGACTCAAGTACCTTGTTCAAGAGTCCAATATTTATTTTTCTCCAATAGGGTATGTCATTAGGGAATTAGTGGACTCCCTAATAAACCTAAGTAATCACAAAAATGCAAACAATATAAAAAAGTTGCGACATTAGACGCATTCCAGAGCATATGCACTGAGCCCCGTCGGTGCTACAATTGCGGAAGGACGGGACACGTGCATAACGACTGTCGTCAGCCTCTGAAGCAACAACAAGAGCAACCTGAGGTTCCGAAGATATAGTTAATCATGATCATCCTGTTGATGTTATAATATTTCGGGGACGAAATATTTCTAAGTTGGGGAGATTGTAAGAACCGTGAAAATATGTGAAAATTTTTATTTCAAGACTTGAACCTAAGTATTATGAAATATTATTTTCGATGAATGGATATGGTTGGTTATCTAGTAGACCGGTCACGGTTCAACGTAAAGCCAAACCCTAACCTTAGAGAAGACGTAAGGCCAAACTCTGGCATTAGGGAAGACGAACCCAACCTAGAGAATACTGATTCATGAACGGATGATGGGGTAAGAGAATTTAATAAAGGGACTCGTTGAACCTAGGGAATACCTATACATGAATAGATGTGAGAATTTAATTGAGGAACTCGTTGAAGCATATATATATAGGAGGAGGGGGTTAGGGAGAAAAGGCAGTCCACTCCTTCTTGCCTCCTCTCCAGTGCCTTTCCATTGTGGTGTAAGTATTTCATACTTCTTCTTAGTTTCTTTTCCATTAGAACTCTTACATGCATGGTTGCAATGCATAAATTCATTAGAAATACCTTGCTAAGTTGCTGGAACTTTTTGGTATAAATTGCAATAGGTCTTTGGGTGTTGAGATATTGTATGGTTGCAAATTAGATGGCAGATATGAAATTCACGTTTGACTAGTTTCAAGAAACCCTATTTTTTTAGCCGCACTGTTCAAAATCTAATAATGGACATGTCAGAATGGAACGGACAGTCCATAAATAAACATCGGCCTACTGAGGGGGTAGGATGGAATGGACCCATCGGCTACACCTAATACAGCGGTACGGTGGAATGGACCCATCGGCGTAATAGGGGGTACGATGGAATGGACCCATCGGCTCAACTAAGGGTATGAGTGGAATAGTACTCATAGGATCAGTCAGGATAGGGGTACGATGGAATGAACCCATCGGCCAATAAGGGGGCACGATGGACTGACCCATCGGCCCAATATTTTATAGTGGCAACCCATCAGCCAATAGGGGCACGATGGACTGACCCATCGGCCAATAGAACTACATCGAGCTTGATCCCGACATGGGTATGTAGGCCAATCAAGATTGTTTGATTTCAGCTCAACTAAGGTAGAATAAAAGTATGATAGGACAGTCAGGTTAGGAGAATGGGTAATAAATGGGACTTCTTTTTATTTTGTTTTGAGTTATAAATGTGGCTATGGGAAATGGTCTAAGACTGTGGGAACCATTATTTTATAACTTATTACTCGGCATTTAGTAGTTTTATTTTGGTAACACCTGGCCAACAAGGCCCACAATGTTGTTAAAAATGGCCGGGTCGTTACATATGGCCCGACCATAACCCACCTCTGTAGACTCTAACCAGCATGATGGAGATCGACAAGGACCTACTGTATAAAGCTTCAAACGGTGCCATTCATATACTGGCTTGGTAAGAGTTATTATAGGTGAATTCAGCCAAGGCTAAGTGTTTCGCTCAATCTCCTCCCAGTCGAGGATGCAAGCTCTCAACAAATCCTCAAGGTTCGATTGGTCCTCTCACTCTGACCATCAGTTTGGGGGTGATATGCTGTACTTAACTTCATTTGGTTCCCATAGCTTTTTGGAAAACTTCCCAAAATTGTGACGTGAATAGGGGATCTTTGTCATAGACTATCTCCTTTGGAATTCCATTCAGCCTGATAATGTTATTTATGTACAGTTTTGCTAAGAATTCCGCTGTCCTTGTTGATTTTGTGGGGATAAAGTGAGTTGTGTTAGTCAAACGGTCCACAACCACCCATATAGAGTCATGTCTCTTCAAAGTCCTTAGGAGTTTAGTAATAAAATTACATGTGACACGCTCCCATTTCCAGGTAGGTATCTCTAAATATTGTAATAATCCACCGGGTAGTTGATGTTGGGCTTTGATCAATTGGCACGTCTGACACTTGGAAACAAAATTCACCACATACCTCTTCATCCCAATCCACCTGTAGGTTTGTTTTAAGTCCTGGTACATCTTTGTAACACCAGGGTGTATTAAGATTACACATCGTTGGAATCTGCTTACAATGTGTTCGGGAGTTTTGTCCAACATTTCATTCAGCTTCTCATCTTCCATTTGTGTTAGCTTTACTCGGTCCACCAATTCATTGGAGATAACCAGGTTCGCCAGTAGTCCTGTCATTCGTTCCACCGGGTTAATAGCTACCACCTCAGCGGACATAGCCCAAAGTCTAGCTAGCTATTGACCCTTGTCCACCTTGCCCTTCCGACTCAACGCATCAGCTACAACATTCGCTTTTCCCGGATGGTATAAAATTTGGAAATCATAGTCCTTCAAGTATTCTATCCACCGCCTCTGTCAAAGGTTAAGGTCATTCTGGGTGAAGATATACTTCAAACTTTGGTGGTCGGTGAAAACCTCAAACTGAGCTCCGTACAAATAGTGTCTCCAAATTTTCAGAGCAAACACAACTGCTGCCAGTTCTAAGTCATGGGTTGCATAATTTTGCTCGTGAAAAGTGAATGTTGGTATAAGGACACATCCTAACCCCACTAGAGATGCATTACTCAAGACCACGAATCCTTCGTTGCCATTTGGCATAGTCAAAATTAGTGCAGTAGTTAAACTTTTCTTCAAAGATTGGAAACTCTCCTCACACTTGTTACTCTATTCGAACTTGACTCCCTTGCGTGTAAGCCTAGTCATTGGCGATGCCACCAAGGAGGAATCTTTAACGAACTTCCAATAGTAACCTGCTAGTCCAAGGAAACTTCGGATATCTGTGACTGACATGGGTTGTGGCCAATCAGTAACTGCTCTCACTTTTTATGGATCCACTGCGACTCCCGCCTTTGAGACAACATGTCAGATGAATTTCACCTCCTCCAGCCAGAAGTCACACTTTGATAACTTGGCGAATAATTGAGCAATACAC
>JAURVB010008389.1:0-28255 GCA_033002965.1 Piper betle | reverse complement strand
CAAGGACCTCTCTTCCGACGACCCCGGCCTCCGAAAGGCGGCGCAAGAGGCGATATGGGTAGCGGCCACCGACTGGGGCGTCTTCCACATTGTCAGCCATGGTATCCCCATGCAGCTCATCGACCGGGTCCGCGACGCAGGCAAGGCCTTCTTCGACCTGCCCGTGGAGGAGAAGGAGGTGTACGCCAACGACCAGGCCGCCGGCAAGATTGCCGGCTACGGCAGCAAGCTGGCCAACAACGCATGCGGCCAGCTTGAGTGGGAGGACTACTTCTTCCACCTCATCTTCCCAGAGGACAAGAGGGACATGGCCATTTGGCCCAGAAAGCCAATTGAATACATGTAACTAATATTTCAATTTCTTATTATATATGATCATGACCTGCTTTCCCCCTTTTTTATCAACTTTTGCTAGATATTGCACGCAATTGTTTGCAGCGAGGTGACGGATGAATTCTCGAAGCAATTGAGAGGAGTGGTGACGAAGATGCTGACTGCTCTGTCAATGGGGCTGGGGTTAGAGGAAGGGAGGTTGGAGAAGGAGGTGGGTGGCATGGACGAGCTGCTGCTGCAAATGAAGATTAACTACTACCCCAAGTGCCCGCAGCCGGAGCTAGCGCTCGGCGTGGAAGCCCACACCGACGTGAGCGCACTCACCTTCATCCTGCACAACATGGTGCCGGGCTTACAGGTGTTCTACGCAGGCAGATGGGTCACGGCCAAGTGCGTGCCGGACTCCATGATAGTCCACATCGGCGACACATTGGAGATCCTGAGCAATGGCCGGTACAAGAGCATCCTGCATAGAGGGCTGGTGAACAAGGAGAAGGTGAGGATCTCTTGGGCCGTCTTCTGCGAGCCGCCCAAGGAGAAGATCGTGCTCCGGCCGCTGCCGGAGGTGATCACCGAAGAAGAGCCGGAAAAGTTCCCGCCCAGGACTTTTGCGGAGCATATTCGCCACAAGCTGTTTAGGAAGAGTCAGGAGTCGCAGCTCCTTTTGGTCGAATGAGGCGGCCTGTATATATAGATAAGAATCGTTCTGAAAGCCAAATTTATTTGTAATCGTGTATTGATCACAACAAGGGCTCGGCCTCATTGGCACTATTGTGAATGGTGCGTTATTTACGAAGGAACTTTATGGTTCGATTCCTCCTATATGATACATCAATTTATAGAAGTACGTTCTGTTCTAATGTATGAGAACAAATATCATTTAATATCTCTCAACTAAACAAGTCATCCCTTACAAGAGCAAAAAAATTAAAGATAAAAGAGTTTAATGGTTATGTGGTTTTGATTTAGTGAATAAAATCATGTTGATTAAACTAGACCGAAGCCTCTTGTAGGTCAAAAATTTATCATTAAAAATACCATCATACAATTAGTTTTCCATAATACTAATGAATGAGAATACACACATATAGGTAATAGATTCCGGCATTTTGTGAGACAAATAGCTTCTCGCATTTGTGTACGGCTTGGCAAGATAGATGGAAGCCTCGAAATGATACAATTTATAAACAAATTTATCTGACAGATCTGGAGCTCTACAAACGGATGAGGAGATTGAGTTAGAGCAATAATTAATTTTCCTGACAAGTCTGATTGGATCAAGATCTGAACTACTAATTTTTTTAAAAAAATTAAAAAGGAAACGATATATTTATTTATGTTTTATGATATAAGCGCCGTGCCACCTACATCTTTGCTCGTTAACTTTTTTGCCTCGATGGTAGGTGACTTGCCTGCATCTAGCTAACTAGCCAATCGAAGGAATCTGTTTTCTTTAACTTTCACGAGAAGTGCTGATAATAATAAGCGAATGAAGCTTTGGAAAATAATAATAATAATAATAAACGAACAAAACACCCACCTATGACTTAACTACTTCTAATTCTTTTTAGCTGCTTACGACTTCGCTTTGAATTGATTCTCTAATCTAAGTATAATAAGAATCTTACTTTATTCTAACGCTAACGTTTTATTTATTTTCTGAATTGTTTTTGAATGATGCTTTTTTTCATTTAAGGTTTTTATTTTATTTATCACAGAAATAAATATAATTTTAAAAAAAATTTGCTGAATTGTACCAAAAATATCATATATTCAATATATTTTATTTTATATAAAAGTACCATATATTTGGTGCATTAATATATAAAATAACATGATTTTATTGATTTGGTGTACTTTAGGTATATGTTAAGTTGTTTTCTGTCTCACGAAAATATTTTTTTTCTATCTATTTCTAATTAGATAAACTTTTTACCAAAAAATGGAGAATAATTTTTTATATTATCATGTGGTGGAAAAATCGAGAATAATTAGTAAAAAAGGGAAATTTCTCAATAATAACGAGATTACTCTTTATGTTAAAAAGTTTAAATTGATATTTACAAATAAAAAATATTTTATTTCAAAAATATAGTCAGACCTGACGACTGGCTTGGGTTGGCGTCTTCGACCACGGGCACTGGCTGCCCCTCGGTCTAAGGGCCTTTGGCCGCCCTCGACAAAGTGTGGCTTCAGGATAGCTGGATTCAGCCACCCAAAGCCATGGGCGGCCAATCTGATCGCTCATGCTGGGGGCGTGGGCAGCCGAGCCACTTGAGATATTGGGGGAGGAGATGGCCAAACTGTTCGGATCCAAGGTGGCCAAGGCCACCTACGATGGCCACCGCTTGTTATATTAAATATATCTATTAAGTAATCATGCGGGTATTTTAAACAATTTATTTTTTACCCTTTTTAGTAATTAGCCCTGATTATTCCATTGTCTATCCCTCTTTTTGATAAAAAACTCTACTTAGATACTTGATAATAAGAAAAATGTGGCTGAGTTAAAATCCATATTAATGCTATAGACAAATTTTGGCCAATGCCCTTCTTAATTAGTGTTAACCCGCCTCATCTGTTCAAGATCAAGAATGATATTAACTAACAGTCATCAGTGGAGTTTATATAATGAATTATTTGCTTGATAAAAATTGTTTATAAAACAAAACATGATTTTCTTATAATACCTTTAAATTCTTAATTTTTTAAAATTTCCATAAGAAACGGCATTTAATTTTTTTCCACGCGAGAAATCACTTGAAAGGAATCGTACACAATACATTTAATCTATACTACTTACATACATGTCGATTAATTAAAATTATGAGCGTATGTTATTTTTCCATAGAGTTGATAATTAAAGAAATTTCCAGATTTATCAAGTCCTGAGGTTACTAATTGCCCGCGTTAGTCCTAGATCTAAGGGTGCGATTGTACATTTCCACTTGGAATGTTCAACTGGCGTAATGTCCATCGTAGCTGGCAATGAAAGTGGGGCCTACATCATTGGTAAGGGTACTAAACGAGCAGAGTGAACAAAGTTTAACTCGTGTCGAACTTGACTCGAATAATTCGAAGTTCGTTCGAACTCGGCTTAAAATCAAACGAGTTTTTAATATATATGCGTGAAATCGATTCAAATATTTTTATAATATTCGTGTTCAACTTGAGCTTGAAATCAGCCCAATTAAAAGTTAGAAGAAACTCATTTAAAATTGCAGTGGTGTGGATTGAACCCAAGACTAGGGGTGGGCGTGGACGTCCGAATTTGTCCGTCCGACCGAAGTCCGAAGTATGTCCGACCGAATTTGACCGACCGAATCTGACCGAATTAAAACAAACCAAACATGGACATTTCTTTGTCCGACCGAACGACCGACCGAGTGTCCGATATTTTATATCAATAATATAATATCTTCAATATTTGTAAAGCTAATATTATAATTTATGAAAATTTTAAAATATAATATACAGTAAAATTTATTAAGTTTATACATAAAATTTGATATTTAATATCTAAAATAACAAAAAATGACATACATAGAAAAAAGATAAAAGTCATTCTTACATTTAAGAATTTAGAGCTATACCTTCATATTAATAATTATATCAAACCACTTATAATTTAATTAGCATGTTCTCAATTTTTAAAGTCAAACAAAAAATAGTCAATGTATAAAAACTTTAAAATAATCATTGACATCAAAATATACTCTAATATTACATATACTTCAAAGATAAAATATTTTAATAGTTAATTCTTCATCCAATATAACTCACCCAAATGAAAAAATACAAAAAAATTAATTATTCATGTTTTTTGTCTTCTTCATTTTGAAATTAAGACATTTCTCTTCAATATTTTTCCATAAATAAATAGTTTCATAACTTTCAATTCCCTCTATAAAACCCGTGTCCTAAGTTAGGGATTTATAGTCCGAACCGATCGATTCGACCGTTATTTTTGAGTCGAATAGAATTATTTTAGGCCAAATAATACATTAAGACGTCTTATAGGGTAGAATTATTAGTTATACATCATTTAGATGTTGTGGTCTTTATTTTATTTTATGGGATTTTTCCTGATATTTTTGGATTTTTTTGAAGATTTTATTCTGAGTTAGGTATTATTGTTGACTCGTGCCGGTATCGAGTCAAGTCTTATTTACGAGTTTGCCACCGATCATCTTCTCCCCCAAAACCCCCCCAAACCCTAGCGTCGTCGCCGCCGCCATCCCGCCACCGATCGACGCCGCCCCGCCCAGCCGTACCGTCGCCGTGACATCTCGACCACCACCAGCCACCGACGAGTCACCGCGACGCCGGTGGCAGGCGCTGGCGGCGAGGCGGCGGCGGCGGAGGCAGGGGCGTCTGAGGGCGGGCGGGCAGGCGGAGGGCGGAGGCAGGCGCGGCGGAGGGGTTTCGCTGCGCGCAGAGACCGGCGGAGGCAGCGGGGCGACGAGCAGGGCTGTGGCGACGGCGCGCAGGACGGCGGAGGCGACGAGCAGGGTGGCAGAGGCGACGAGCAGGGCGGCAGAGGCGACGAGCAGGGCGGCGGAGGGGTTTCGCTGCACCCAGAGGCCGGCGGAGGCAGCGGGGCGATGAGCAGGGCGGCGGCGGCGACGCACAGGGCGGCGGAGGCGACGAGCAGGGCGGCAGAGGCGACGGCGCGCAGGGCGGCAGAGACGACGAGCAGGGCGGCGGCAAGAGGCGGCGGCGGAGGGCGGCGGCAGGATGCTGCGGCGGCGGCGGCGGCGCCCTATGAACAGTGTATCTAGGTTAGGGTTTTAGAAATTTTGGTTTTGATTTCGGACCGTCCACGGACATTGTTCGGGCCCGACGGACAAGTCGGACATTAACTCGGTCGGACAAGTTTTGTCCGATAAAATTTCGGACAAACGCGGACAATATCTCGTCCGACGTCCGTCCGACCGATGCCCACCCCTACCCAAGACTTATCATTTAAGTTATTTTACTACCTTGTTATTATATTGTATATAAATATATATGATTAGTTAAAATTAAACTTATTAGTATATATATATATATATATATATACACACACACCACCTTAGCCGGGTCAAATAAAATTTTTTTCTCATATTTTAATCTGGATCTTTAGATTACAAGGACGACCCAAATTTGATAAAAAAATAAAATACCCGTCACAACGACCATTATTTAGTACGTAATTAATAATAAATTTTATTTATAATTTATATATATTTTGAGTATATAGTAATATTATATATAATATTATATTATTTTATTATATCGAGTTGAAATCGAATTACGAGTCGATTTCGAATTATAACCGAATTGAGATGAGTCGAAACACTATCTTGCTCAAACTCAACTCGTATGATTTAAGTTCGAGCTTAAGTATTTTCACGTCGAGTTTCGACTCAAATCAAATACCAAATAGTCACATGCTGTTAAATTAGCAGCGATAATCATTGGTGTCCATAGGATGGCAATGTCTTTGTCGGATCTGAAGAAGATAAGCTCGTGCTGGAGCCCCCATGATCTTTTTTCCCATATAACAATGTCTAAGAACGAACATGCAATGATCATATGCTTCGTTCAGATTTTTAAACATAAATCATCAAACAAGGCAAGAGTTAAGGAATTGCCTCTGATCTGAAACTGCAACTACTCTTCGTCACCGCCGTCTTCCCCACTCATTAAATGATTCAAAAAATTGATGGCTTAAAAAGCTTTTCAACACCCATATTTTGTACATGATTTATACTGAACTCTACTTCTTTTTTTCAAGGCTATACAGAACTCTGCT
Source organism: Piper betle (assembly GCA_033002965.1). NCBI lineage: Eukaryota > Viridiplantae > Streptophyta > Magnoliopsida > Piperales > Piperaceae > Piper > Piper betle. Next base: position 22,125 of record JAURVB010008389.1, on the reverse strand, counting down.
GACATGAAGAAAAAACTGTACAATATGTAAACCGTAACTTACAAACAGCGTCGGTGCTGTTGCGAACACCAAATCGGCATCCCCGGCGGACTTCTGTTTAAGGTACATTAATGCCGATGAGAGCAGGATAAGTGGGGACGTGTGCAAAGAGGAAGGGATTTGGCCTTACAAATTCGCCGGCGGCGTCCAAAATGAAGATGATGATTTCCAGGGCTAGGTTCGCGATTTGTAAGCATAGTTTGAGCTTCATTATCAACATCGGGTCAGCAAATCTCCTCCCCCGCCTTCTTTCTTCTCCTCCTTCGAGTCTCCAAATCTCCGCCTCCTCCTTTTCTTCTTATATATGTGTACGCTTATCGACTCTTGGAAGATCCCAACTCCCAAGAGTCATACACTCAATCCCATATTATTGCTATCTTACTCTCTTCTGATTTGTTTCATTTCTCTTGACTTGTGTGTTTGTGATGGACATGCCCCTTGCTCAATAATTTCACATGAGCTGGTTATATATTGACGCGTACGGTACTATTTATACCTGTATATTTGTATACTCTAAGAATTCTGCTGCTTTGGAAAATGAGGGAATAATTAAATTTATGCTCTAATTTGTAGAAAACTACGAGTAGGTTATACATAAATATAGAAAACCAACTGGTGTAGAAATCAATCAGAGGAAGAGCAGAAGCATAGATCAGTGATTCAATTAAATTATCATTCCATGCAGACATAGCCAAATTGAACAAATTTAACCAACGTTTATTTTTTTCCCCAGATACAAAAACTATGAATTTGATCAAGTTGAAATTCCCCAAGAAATGCAACTAGTTTCTATTACATGGTATTAATTTGTGAAGAAGGGTAAAGATTTAAAAAATCATGGCTAGGAAACATTTACGATAAAAAAGGCATTGTAATTCAGAAATTACGGGATGAAAAAGACATAATTGTTGTTCATAATTATTAAATGAGGATCACGATTTGAAACTTCACCTTTCTCTGACATATTTTAACGGTAAATTATACACAATAGTCAATAGGCGTTGTGTGTATGATGCAGCTTACCTTTAAGAGGCACATTGGTATATTGAAGGACCTACATAAATGAAGTAAAATGTAAGATAAATTTGTCAGCGTTTATTTCGTTCCCTTTAATCTCATTAATAGTAATTAATTTTGCTTCATTTTGGGAATTGTTTTAATTGTAATTTTTCTCTAATAAACTATCATGCCTTAATCGATTCTGAAAATCGATGATGATTGTAGGTCCATCCGCCAACCATTAGGTTTTAATTTTTAAACATTGTACCAAGCAGGCTAGTTAACTCGATAGAAAAATTTTCTACAAACTAATTATCATATTTTATTTTAAATTACATTTGTTTCTAATTTATTCGTGATTTTTAAATAAAAATTGAATTTTACAGAACCGATCTAACAAATAGGTAGTGATCTGTCACCGTATAATTTTATTACTTTGGGATTGAGAATAATTAGCTGGGGAGTTTTTTACAAGAAAGGGTTGTGTTTACATAAATTATGAAAAGGGTTAACTTTTAAATAATTACCAATGAGGAGTTAAAAATACATCCGGACAAATTTATCCTTATTAATGGCTTCGGTCAAAATAATAAAAATAAATTATAGTTGTATCGCATTGGATAGAAGGGATGTTTTTAATAATTATATAGATATAATTTGCATTTAAAGTTATTTAAAAATTTTAAAATAATTTAAAAAAATTGATTGTGATGCTGAATTCGGCCACCCCTTCATCTCGATCATCCAGCTGCCCTTAGATGGTGCGACCAAATCTCCAAAAATTTTGACCAAATTCCAAAACTCACCTATAAGGTTCAATTTGTCTAAATTTATCTTTGACCCTTTATTTATAATTATTTAAAATGAACTCCATTTTCATAACTATTATATACCATTTTTCTGTGAAAAGCTCTTAGTTAAACGAGCTTGGAAACCTTTTTTTTAAATAGAAAGAAAGTTGGGTGGTTAGTTGATAGAAGAGGAAACTTAATGGTCTTTGTTAGGACTGGGTTAAAGCGTTATGGGCTTATTTGTTTGCAGTTGGGCCTTAATAGTGAAAACCGTATTGCATGGAGGACGCTGTTGTAAATAATTAATAAAAAATGAAATATTGTTCTTTATGTGAGATAGTTGCCCTCCGCCTACATCTCCTTCATTATTATCACGCTGTTCATATTTATCATTAAACAGCCTGATTTAGTCTCACAAAAGCTGCCCTTAATTTCTTACTTGAAGTTTTTAAAAAAGTCTTACTCAAGTCAATCATAAATATTAAGTTGATTGAAAATAATTTTTTTCAAAGCATGGAAGACTCAGTTATGTTTTCTAGCTACGGATAGATGATGTTCATCCCGAAATAAAATTTCATCCTTCAAGTAAAAAAATAATGTATGTGCTTGTAACACATGCACACGCGCGTGTGAGAATAGGAAATTCATGGATTTCCTGTTCTACAGAATAGGAAATTCTATGTTCTAAGGTGATTAGAATCATTCTGTCCTTTCCACGTTCAATGTTCTATTGTCCGTTTTATTGTGGGCTCAGCCTCTCTTCTTCCTTCTTCCTACTAATTAAATGTTTTTTGCTCTCCCCTCCTGCAATTTCTTCCTCCGAAAATGTTCCCACCCAAAATGTGATTATTTTACATATTTTACTCAATCTCCACCTCCGTAATAAGTAATGACTGTGGAGAGAAAATAGAAGAGAGCTGGTTAAAACAAGTTGACGTTACTGTCACCCAATTTGTTCAACAAGTATCAGAAAACAGGCTTGGGCAAATTATTTATTTCAATCTGCTATTGGCATTGACCCAATATATTCAGCTTTCTAGATTGTCATTGATCTAAATCCAACCCATTCTCCGGCGCAAATTTTTTATGTCAATCTGCTTTTGTCATTGACCAAATATATTCAGCTTTCTAGATTGTCATTGACCTAAATCCAACCCTTCTCTTCACCTATGATCTTACAAAATTGCCTTGTCCGACTTTCATTTTTCTGATGCAAAATTGGATACGAGCTTTAAAAAGACAGACGTAGTACTTGAGTCTTTAGATTTCAGGAATCAAATGATAAGTGCACTCATCGTTGGTTGTTAGGCTTAATAAGGAGGAAGAAAGATTCAGCCAACTAACTGAATAAAGACAATCCCTTTCTTTCTCACAAGGATTCAACAACGTTCACTTTACGACGAACCACCTTTATGTTATTCTCTTGAACAAATGGGCATTCATTTTAAGCATTGACTACGGGGGTTTTGTCAATGCTTTATTGAAGATGAAAAGGATGATGGAAAAGGGTGAAATTGGTAACGGGTCTAAGTTTGAGAGAAGCAAGTCGTCAACGGTTGCTTGAAACAGGAAAATTCAGGAAGGATTTTCCCATGAATTATATATATATAGAGAGAGAGAGAGAGAGAGAGAGAGGAAATTATGGTGAAACCAGGAAAGCGTTAAGACAAAGTTAGCCAGATTATTCCTGAGAAATTCCCATCCAAATTAACCTTTATTCCAAGAATAACTTTCTTATAAAAAATAGTCAAAGCAAACCAAACTATTGAAGAAGGTTCAAAATTTTCTAAAGAAATAATTTTCAAAAACATAGAACAAGATCTTAATAAATGGAGTATTCCAAAAATGAATCATACTTCAGTTTATGGTAAAGGTATTTTTGGATTTAGACAAATTTATATAATGAAAGCCTTAGAAAAGAGTATAAGTATTAGTAATAATAGAGAGGATATAATTATTAACTAATCAAGTTATCGAAAAATTAAAATAAGAATATAAATACATCCATTTAGGATTAGTATAAATAACCATAAAACCTCCAACTAGAGAAGGTCTAAATACATTACTTTTAGCCCATTTAAGAGATAATATACATAATAAGTTTCAAGACTATTAGGAATAAATAAATGTAATTTATGTGCTCGACCTATTTACTTCAATTGTATTCCCAAGTATTCGATAAGCCGTAATGATCCTAATATCAGTCATGCCTTGACTTTAAATCTTCAAACCCAAGGATATGACATGTTATTAGGATTTAAAAATATCTATGTAATTTATCAAATATGTTTAAAAGTTATGACAACAATTTATCCTAAGGTAAATATATCCTCTATAAAAGGGTAAACAATTTTATTCCAAGTAAATCTTAGTAAATCGAATGTGCTTGTCCCCTAAAAATATCCTTGACTGAAATTGTATTACCAAATTTTTGGACGCTAGAAAAATAATTCCACCAAGAATAAGTTTACGAAAAATCAATAGTACCGTAGAAAGTTGAAAAGGAGATGTAGAAATTATATTTGAAAGAAATAGAATATCTACATTAAATAAACAATCATATGAGACATCTGCCACTGCTAGTGTAAAAGGAGTTTATGTCTCTCATCAGCAATTTCCTCGTGGAATTTACACTGATGAATCAACATTCTCCGAAATTGAATTTCAAGTAAATGTAATGAAATCCATTCCTAACATAGAAAAGTATTCAGGAGACTTCATCCTTCCTAAATATGAAACTTTCATAAAGTGGAACTTTAACAAATTCTTTAAGGATAAATTAAAAAATTTTAAAGAAAAACATTATCAATATTTAGGAAAATAGGTTACGAAATATCATTTGTTAAATGGTTTAAAGCATGTTTTTCTTCTCAAATTCTTGTCTCAAAATAAATAAGAATATAGGAAATGAATGATGGGGAAGTTATAATTAGTAAACATTTTCTAGTAGGAAATATTAATTATGACAATATAAAAGCATAGAAACAACTGCTTTTGTAAAAGTAGACCAAAAAATGATGACAATAGAATACCCTTCTATTATTATAAAACAAAATATTTATACACATCTACATTTATAAACTATTGTTTTTCACATTTCACAAATAGAAGAAAATTTTCTTCTAAGAGATAAGGGTAAAGAAAAACTTGATGATATAAAACTAGTATCAATAAAACCTCCTATTACATTAACTAAAGGATTTAATATGATTTTTAATGAAGGCTTCCTAGAAAAACTCACAGAAAAATTAGGATCTCTTAAATTATCTGAATCCATTAAAGTTATTAATGAGGAATTAGACATAGAAGAAATGATAAATCCATTTCAAAATGAAAGGATAGTAGTTGCTAAATCACCGGTCAATCAACTTCTTCCAACTTGTAGGCACTATTATCCTAGAACAACACCAACTTCCTTTTTATTTTAGGAAAATGTAACAAATTCTACATTATCCTATGATAGTAAGTCTATTTATTGTACTCCACAATATGTCGAACAACTGATAATTTTGATCGACAAATTGTAGAGTTTATTACTGCTGGATTTTCTGGAAAGTTTAAAAGTTGGTGAAATCATTACATTACCCCATTACAAAAGGCAGAAATCATTAGTGCAATAAAATTAGAACCAAATACGCAATAGCCTAAAGATGTTGTGTATACTCTAATTACTACAATTTTGTATCATTTTGTCAGCGATACAACTACATTGAAAGAAAGAAGTTAAGAACTTATCATGAATCTTAGATGTCCCTCCTTGACATACTTTAGTTGGTATAAAGATACGTTCTTATCTTTATTATATTAAAGAGATGATTCTTTATTAAATTTCTGGACAGAAAGATTTCTGACTAGTTTACCACCACCCTTTGCTGAAAGAGTAAGAAATCGTCTCTAAAATCAATATAATGGGATCATTCCTTATAATAAAGTTACCTTTGGAAAATTAATCAATGATGTTGTATCAAAAGAATTATCATTGTGAAATGATTTAAACCTGAAAACTAACTGAAGAAATAACATTTTACAAGTAAAAAGAATTAGGCCAATTTTGTAATCAATTTGTTAGTTTTCCCTCCTACTACCTCCGTTCCAACAAAAAGAAAACCCTTTTTTTTCAGGGGCAGGTAAGGTATAAAGGAAACTATAAGGGAAAAGCAAAAGATATGCAAAAATCACAAAATCCACAATAGCCAAAAATTTAAAAGAAAAAAGGTGCTATAACTAATTCAAAACCCTTAGTTTGTTGGGATTTTTAATCTTTGATCAATTATTACTACTAACCCCTCAAGTTATTACTAGAGGAGGGAAACTTTACATTCAATACTATTTTCTTTAATATTGTCTTTATATTGTATTTATATATCCCTTACTAATATAGTTTTATGATTGCTCACATATTCCTAATATTACTCTAGTATATATATTTTTGTTTGATTTATCTACTATGTTTTCATATATGCTTTTTAATTGTCTCTTACTAATTATAAAATATAGTGTTAAGTTTTAAAAACTTTGAAATTGTTTTAAACCTTTTTGTTATGTTTGAGATCATTATAAGCTGTTTAATTTTTGGAAATTCATAACCTTGTTTGGTAAGGCCATTATATATATATATATATATATATATATATATATATATATATATATACATATATATATATTGGCATACCCTCGTATATTTTGATAACTCATATTTTTCTAGTGCATTCATGACGTTATCATCATATACTTGGGTACACATGATCCTCATAATGTGGCAAAATAGGGGAGAATAAACTGGACAGGGGTAGTTTTGGAATAAAAATTTTATTCGATTCTAACTCGAGTCAATATTACAAAATGCATCCGAAAAAATATTAAAAAATCCAGTAAAATATCATAAAATAAAATAATCGAGTTCTAAGTTGAATAACATGCTCGAAACCTAATAACCCACCCGAGTCATGTTATTGGGTGGTTTATTAGGTTTAAAGCATGTTATTCGAGGTAGAATTCGATTATTTTATTTTATAGTATTTTACTGTATTTTTTTATATTTTTTGGAATGTATTTTGTAATATTGAATCAAGTCGAGAGCAAGTCAAGTTTTTATTATGAAATTGCCCCCGACCCGTTTATTTTCACTCCTGACCTTCTCCCCTACCGACGATCCGCCCCCTCCCCCTACCTATGCTTTTGTCGTGCCACCCCGATAGCTGGTAACCTCACCACCACCATTACCTGCACCACCACCGGCCAGCACCGCCATCGCTTTCCTTTCCCCTCCTTCTCTTTCCCTTACCCTGCTCCGCTGCGCCCCCTGCTCTGTTTCATGGAGCGTTGCCGACCTCGGCACAATCGGTCGCCTTGATGCCGCCATCTTGTTGTCGAACCTCCCTTGTTGTCGTCAACTTCCATCCGACTTGAAGTGCCGCTCACGAACGTGAAAGTTGCTACCTTTCTTGCCTCAAAGGGAGTTATTGCGGCCGCCGCCAGCAATCCTCTTCACAGTCGGCCTTAACCATCCCTAGCCTCCGCCCCCCACTGCTGGACGGCAAATGCACAGTGACCCCTGGTGACCCAAGGGCACCACTTGCATGCGGCACAACAAAACAAAGGGGGGAGGATTCTAGCCGTTGGATCTAAATCCAACGGCTAGGAGTGCCTATCCGCTGCTTGCGTTGGAAAAAATGGGCCCCTAATTTTTCCTGCGGTCGCCCCTAATTTGGACCGTCCGATCATAAAGATGGTCCAGATCTACAGACCTTAAAAAACACCTCCTCTCCTCTTCCTCCCCGACTGTCACTCACCGCCGCCTCCTCTTAGGCCGTCACTCGCTCGTTGCCGCCTTTGTCCTTATGAATGGACCAACCACCACTGCCCACGCCCTCGCCCGTGTCGCCGGGCCCCTTCGCAACCCCGCCAGCTCCACGCCCCCGCCCCCTTACTCATCATCTCGCCCACGCCGCAACACACTGCCGCCGTTCCTCGTTGCTGAGCCCACTCTGGTGGGTGAAGTTTCTCTTAAGTAAAGGACTCTGGTTGTGACTCAACAAAGTTTAAACAGAAATGTCATCTAATTGACTCGGAGTGATGAGGCAAGTTATGAGAGCCAGTCCGCACCGGGCATGGCGTTAAAAAAATGTCAGAAAATCCAACTTCCCTTGGCTTGTTTGGCTATATCAACCGGCCGTCTTGATCATTAATTTCTCCATTTGGCATTTTTGTTGTCGTTTAACGTCGTTGATAAAAAAGCCACCAGAGCCACCATTTAACAAGTGAAAAGTGAATAGCCATACATTAGGCAACTAGACGACGCCATACATACATAAACATAATCAAATAGTAGCAACTATATCTTGTGATACAGTAGCAATCATATATGATTTTACCACCAGCCGGTCACGGGTAGAATCACTGTGTGAAGATATTTCAATTTGGCACAACACCTGTGGTCTTTGTGGTACCTCTCGCCTGATCCTTTTATTGATTTGCACTGTTCGAATGGTGGAAAATAGTGTTTCCACTTCCACCTTACTTCCTCGGATAATTTCAGTCCCTGTTTTCATTTTATGGAACCTTTTATTTTTCTACTGATTGTTATTAATTGAAGAGCGGTTCAAATTATACCCAATTTCTCTTACGCGCGCCTTGGAAAAAAAATTCTGAATTTACAACCGCGTGACAAAAACAGCCGAGTAATGTCAAGTGCAAAGCAAAAAGACCCAAGCTTGTAGAAATATTTTCGGAGCCAATTTTTGAACGCCGAAGCCGGGAGATTTCAAACCAGAAACGATGAACATATGTGGTCCGAGATGAACAAGGCTTTGCAATGGTTTTCAATGCACGCATAGCAAAGATGGTACCGGGCCGGGATTTTGAGTTTTTTTTTCACTCCCTACAGAAACAAAATGTCGAACACATGGATGGCATGATTTGCGTCCCCCCGACAAAATCCGACCACCAGCTTGCTTTACTCAAACGCACGGCCGGTTTTTTGTTACCAAGCCCATGGACTCTTTCCCACCGTTGGATCAGCATCAACGGTGCGAATCAACTGCCGGCTCAGTTGTGGGTCCAATAACACAAAGATATTTTATAATTTGCCAAGTCAATTGAAGATGAGGACGAAAGTTTCACGATAAATGATGTTGGGCCGTAGAGTACCGACTCGAGTCGCCGGCTTGTGATAAATTTGTAAATTGCCACCAACCCTTTGTTATTGCACCTAGTTTCTGTTTCCAAGGTCCAGCTTTTTGGAAATCTCACCTAGCTGATTGTTGCATTTTGAGATATGAATCTCTCAAAAAACAAAAAAGAAAAAGTTCATGGGAGGAGACATACAGTGATACATAGTTTATCATCACAAACATACAAGAAAACGAATAAACGTAGTGCATTTTTGGGAGCTCATATACGGTGCCTATTGTTGATTTAAAAAATGAAAGTTACCAACGTGGTCGGCACTATCGATGTTGCACTATAGATCCCCAGTTGGTAGCCAGCCATGAAAACAAGGAATATACGAGTAATCGATTCGAGGAGTTACGATCATTTGTGTTAGATGCGGAGAACCTGATGATTAAATTTAACCACTTTGGAAATGTTGTCCAACCGTATTGAATTTTTTTGTGTCATTCTTTTTTTGTTTATTAGTATAGCAGTTAGTTTTTCTAATTGAGGGGTAATTAGCTGTGAGGTCTTCCGGCTAACATAGTTTGTAAGACCTAATTAGTCATTGAATCTTACAACCAAGATTAATGGTAAGACTTTACAAGTAATTATTTTTCTTCTCTAATTTTCTTGCACTTTGGTCAATTCCTTTTTCATCCATTTATTTGATAGCATTGGATTATAGTTTTACTTCCAAGGCAAGAGTACAAACATTACAAAATCACGTGTACGTTTTTTGTGTAGATCCTCCCGGAGAGAAAAGGTGGCATGGCGCGCTCGTAAATTGAAAGGAGCTATTAAAAAATTTTAAAAATGGTGGGGCCCACAAGTGCGAGGAAAGGTGGGCCATGCGGCACGTCGCGCTAGCAAATTATGCAAGTGCTTAATGCTTGATTGGAGGGGTTTACCTAAGGCAAGAGAAAAATTAAAGGAGGCGAGAACGGCGAACAGGGGACGGCCAAACGGAAAGGTGGCGGTTTTGATTCCGTTTTAGTTTTGCGTGGAAAAGAAAAATGGCGAGCCCTCAACCACTCCCCATCCTACAACCAACATAATAATTCAAAAACAACGCACTCTTTTCCTTTTTTCCCCCCTAAAAACTGCTAATTGAAGGGCAATCTTTGACGTAAAAAGCAACGAAAAATAATAGTCAAATGGGGGAGGGGTGGCAATTAGTTCCCTCACCACCGTTTGCCTCTTCAATGCTTTTAACTAACTCCTCCTCATTCCGCCCCCCCCCCTCTACCTTTGACAACTGCTTTTCTCCCCTCCTCCTTCCGCCCCTTGCCTTGTTTGCCGTCCCAGGTAACCCACCTCCCGCCATGCAAACTGATAGAGAACGGCTTTTTCCTGCTCCATGTATGCGGGCGTTGAGTACCCTTGTTTTTTATTTTGTCATGACTTGCTTTTTTGGGTGCAGGGTGAGAGAGAATGGCAGATATGGAGTGCATGGCTTTGAAGAGCAGCCTACGGGAGGAGTTCTTCTCCCAGTTGTCCTCCTCTGATGAAGGGTGCTGTCCGCCTGCGGTCGTTGTCGCCGCCGAGGAGTACTTCGCCGTTGACGACCTGCTTGACCTCTCCAATGAAGGAATTAACCTCGAGGAGGAGGAGGAGGAGGAGGACGGCGAGGAGGAGAAGAGCACAAACTTGGAGTCCTCCGCCACCGACAGCGGAAAATCTACTGATTCTGTTTCTTTCCCCGACGATCTTGGAAGCGTTCCGGTCGGTAAAACTAATTTTGCCCAAAAAACACGATATCTTTACGAAAAAAATGTTCGTAATTCGTTCGTCAAATTTAAAACTTTGTCAACGTATATGAGCAGACGGATGATTTGGAGGAGCTCGAATGGTTATCTCGTTTCGTCGACGACTCCTTCTCGGAGATTCCGCCGGCGTGCAACTCCGCCACCTTCCTCCGGAAGCCCACCCCCACCGCCTCCGCCCCCGCCTCCACCACCACTGAACGTGAACCTGAACCCGTCAAGCGGCCGGTCCACCTCCTACTGGAGCCTCAAGTCCCCGGCCGCTGCCGCTCCAAGCGTCGCCGTGGCCCCAGCCCCACCACCTCTTCCTCCTCATCGTCTTCCTCTTGCCTCATCTTCTCCAACCCAGACCCCAACTCGGACTTGGTCTATTATTTAACTACGGCCGGTTCGAAAATGTTGAACCGGGCCAAAGAGACCGCCCCGGCCCAACCTAGACGATGCTCTCACTGCCTGGTTCAGAAGACCCCCAGTGGCGGACCGGACCGCTCGGGTCCAAGACGCTCTGCAATGCATGTGGTGTACGCTACAAGTCCGGCCGGCTATTGCCAGAGTACCGCCCTGCCGGAAGTCCGACATTTGTCAGCCACATCCACTCGAACAGCCACCGGAAGGTGCTGGAGATGCGCCGCAAGAAGGATCTTGTCCATCCGCCGGAGCAATAGAAGGTTTTTCGCACGAGAGTAGATAGACTGGACCGATTGGTTGTAGTGTAAAATGAGTAAGGGAGAGTTTTTAATTTCCAATTTTTTCCCCTTTAATCCGACGAAAAGAATCTGTTTTCCACTAAATTAAAGCTAATTATAGGATATTGGCAGTTCATAATTTTTGCTTTGGCGGAAATTTAGGGAAGGTGTTAGCTTTTTCTAAAAGAAGGGGGTCATGCAACAGATTGCCGGTTAATCTTTGGACCGGTTCGACCGGCCTCCAACTGGGGGAGAAAGTGTTACTTTAAAAATCATCATGGAACGAATAAACACTCTTACGTGTTTATCGAATAGTTTATACAAAAAAAAGATGTTTTTATAGGTAATGATCTTATTGGCTCAAAGAGATCAAAGAGCTCCTTACAAAGTCTACCACTGGATTGGTACTATTATCTTGAACTTGGCGAGCGTGTGACGTGATAAGTGCCGTCTGCTCCGCGTGCAGATGTGGGCTCGAACAAGACCCAACCAATCCTCACGAATCGACGAAGGTTTTGACCCCAATAGCCAAGGGGGGATTAACATGAGGAGCCTTTTGATGGAAATAGTGGTGAGCGCCAATGGGAATGGATGAGTGTTGAAGAGGAGTTGGGTGGTGAGGACTGGGAGTGAGTGTGTTCAATTCAATTGAGCAATAATGGAGTTGGATGATCAACATGGGTGCAAATAATGCGCAACCCACTGATGGGATAAGGGTGGGATGTTGATGTGGGGATATATAGAAGTTCCAAATTAAAATTTTGAAGGTTGGATGGTCGTGCATCTGCGTTTCGTTTCCAGTAGGCTTGTTGCGCTGCTGGGACAGGTTCCTACTTCCCACCCTTGCCAGCTACCTCCTCGGCTCTTTCATAGTAAGCAAGTCCCGTGTAAATTTTACCACTCGACTAATTATCATTGTAGTGCTCACCGTGCATTTACATACTATTTTTTTAAGCTTTACACATTGATGAACGAGGGGCCCGAATGTTGCAAGCTTGGGCCTTAATTAATTAACTTGGATGAGGGGAAATATTTATTTTTGCTAGAACTGCATGACACTATAATGATCATTTCGTTAGCAATTGGCTCCCAATTAAATGAGATTATTATTAGACGTCTCTCCTTACTATAATGATCATTTCGCCAGCAATTGGCTCCCAATTAGTGATGCATTGGAAAGCCGCCGATAATTTAGGATGATAGAGTAGTAGTAGGAATAATTATATTAGCGGGGTTTTTAAACATATGGACCGTTAGGTAAGGCCTTACGTACAATATCCTGGCGAGCGAGTCACGAAGATTTAATCAAAAGGTCCATGGCCCACTTGCAATACCCAAATGTGGAGCCGGTTTTGTAATTCACCGGCTTCATAACTAAGAACTTGCGAGCCATGCTTGTCCCATTATGGGGTATGATGGTTCAAAAACTCGGATTCGGCCTTGATGGCATTAAAAATTATATAAAAACATTCATGAAATGAAATGGACATTTGGTAACATTTAAAAATTTGTTAGATTGTCTTCACCTAAAGTGCTAGCATATTTCATTACCTTGCTCAGGTTTTTTCTTTCTCAAAGCCATGGGGAGCCAAATGAAAATTTTGAAGTTACTCATAAAGTCTACCTTTCAAATATAGAATTTCGGTCAAAATGAAAATGGTACGTTCAAATTAAATAGATAAGTTGTAGTGCACTTGTCATGATCTATGATGATGATAAGTGTTGTCTCAGCGCTTGCGCAATTAATATGGGAGAAGCGAAGAGCGTTAGGGGCCACAGTGACCCGAATTTGAATCCAAAATATGCTCGCTTAATTTGCCCGGGATGCATGGATATGCTCAATCAGATAGCTTGATTTTGTGCAGGATCTATCTTGTGTTCCATATAAATTATAATTAAACAGGGTAGAAAGTGACTTCGGGGAGAGAGAGATGCTTCCATTTGGATTGGATTGCTCCCTTGCTATCATCTCTTTATAAAAGTGAAGCTTTATTTCAAAGTTTGTCAATTCCCAACGCTTGTTTAATTGGTGATGTCCAATGCTAGAACTGGGTCATCAATCCTACCCAATAATTATGCAAACAGTTTTTTACAAGAAATAGGAGAATATGTTTTTATATTATTAAGTGGTGGAAAAATCATGTTTAATTGTCAAAAAATAGGAAACATATAAATTGTCTAAAATTCCTTAAAAAATAAATTTAGTAATTTTTTTTTAAAATGGTTGACCTTACTATCAATGAACCAGCAACGACCGCCTTAGCCAAGGGTTGTCAGATCTAAATACCTTTGGCCATGGGGCAGTGAAATTTGGCCACTTCCAACCCAAGGTGGCTAGAACGGGCAATTAACTAGGCTAGGAGCGGCCAAAAGAGGCAGTTAGATCTAGTTATCTTAGGCCATGAATGACTAGATTTGGCCACTCGTGGCCCTCAACGGTCTCCTAGGGTAGTTTCATCATTATAAAAAGTTTCACCTTTCTAGTAATTAAGTTTGATTTTCCCAATACTGATAATTGGGCTGAACATTTAGTTAGTTTTGATTAAAACCAAACCGAACAACTTATACGATTAACCGAATTGAGGTACTTCTATTAATCAAACAAAAATCAAATTATAATTGATAACCAAACTGTCCAAATAGAACTAATTTGTTTGGTTTGGTTTTAACCGTACTCCCACCAAATTGATCAAAATGATAAATGATATTTTTTATCATTTAGTGTTCATTCTTTCATTTTTACTCTAATTATTTTTAAGTTTTATTTATAAAATAAAGAGTTGTTAATGCATTTTTAGAAGCTAATTACGAACTTATTACAAAAAATTACATGAATAAAGTTCTAATGTCAGATATTGTATAATAGATACACAATATATAATATATTAAATTTTCGTCTCTTACACACAAATAAATAAATTATTTTCAATAAATTGAACTAAAATAATAATTTATAAACTTTTGTTATACATCATAATGACTAGAATAAAGGAAAAAGTGAAGAAAATTATACGAATACGATTCTTTCTATTTATTTGTTTATTTAGTTTGATTTGTTTCGGCTAAAAACCAACCCAACCAATCAAACTAAATTTGGTTGGTTTTCGGTTTCAACCAAACTACAACTAAAACAAAGTAGTACCAAACCGAACCATTAAAACCAAACAGTCCTCCCCCTACTATGAATATATATATATATATATATACACACACATATTCGGGCTGTTGGATTACGATCCAACGGCTTGGCGCACCCTGCCAAACACCCCCCCCCTACCCTCCGCCCCTCGCCCCCCACCCCTGCCGTTCGGCCAATCCCGGCCGCAGCGTGCCCGCCGGCATCCTTGGACTACCCCAAGTCATCGCCCCCTCGGTGGTGGCCCCTCCTCGGCCCACCAGCCCCTCCACCACTGCAGATCCACCCCTGCACCCGGCCCGCCGCCCCGACCACCGCCCCAGCCCCTGCACCGCCATCTGCCACCACCCCCTACCCGGGCAAGGGGTGGTGGCGGATGGCAGTGGCTGGGGGAGCGGCGAGCTGGGTGCAGGGGGCGGGAGGGGGTTGATCTGCGGTGGCAAAGGGGCCAGTGGGCCGAGGAGGGGCCACTGCCGAGGGGGCGACGACTTAGGGCGATCCGAGGATGTCAGCGGGCGGGCTATGGCGAGGGTCAGCCGGATGGGCCGCGGCAGGGATCAGCCGGACGGACAGGGGCGGGGGCAGAGGGGGGGTGTTTGGCAAGGTGCGTCAGGCAATTGGATCGCGATCCAACGGCCTAAATTTGCAGTACATGGTGGGCTGCCAAAAGATGGCAGTGCACCATAGCATAACTATATATATATATATATATATATATATATATATATATATATATATATATATATATATATATATATATATATATATATATATGGGTTTAATGTTGGTGTACTGCAGCACAGCTAACTTGGCTGTGCTGCAGTTTGATTGCAGCCGTTGGATTCAATCCAACGGCTGCAATCAAACCTAGTAAATAAACGAAAACAGGGAAGCGGGGGAGTCCCTGGTGCTGTTCCCGCCATTCCCGCCAGCAGCTCACCGCGCCGGCGCCGGACGCTGCACGGCCGAGGGGTCGCCGACGGCCACCGGCCCTCCATCCCCTACATCGGCTTGCCATCGGGCTGGGTTGAAGAAACGTCGACGGTCAGAGAAGAGGAAGCGGGGGAGGCGGTCGAAATCCAAATTTCCGGCCGTTGGGTCGCTCGCGCCGGACGCTGCACGGCCGAGTGGTCACCGACGTCCGCCGAGCTGACATTCCATTCGTCGGAAAGCCGTCAGCTTGCGTCACGAATCGCCGGCAGCCAGAGAGAAGAGGAAGCGGGGGAGGAAATGGGGTGAAGCGGTGGCGGCTGCTCTGTTTCTGGCAGTTGGGTCGCCGCGCCGCACGGTGCACAGCCGAGGGGTGGCCGACGGCTGCCGGTCCTCCATCATCTTAAGTGCACCACTGTGAATTCAGATTT
Source organism: Piper betle (assembly GCA_033002965.1). Classification (NCBI taxonomy): domain Eukaryota; kingdom Viridiplantae; phylum Streptophyta; class Magnoliopsida; order Piperales; family Piperaceae; genus Piper; species Piper betle. Next base: position 6,195 of record JAURVB010008389.1, on the reverse strand, counting down.
GGAAGATTGCTGGGAGTCATTATGCTACCATTGAATGTTTTGCAGGTGAAAGCTGATGTAGAAACCCAAGGTGACTTTGTTCAATCTTTGGCTGCTGAAGTCCGAGCAGCATCTTTCCCCAATATAGAGGATCTAGTGTCATTCGTGAATTGGCTAGATGAAGAGCTTTCTTTCTTGGTATTCCCTTGGAACATTGTACTCTATTTAGATCACTTATTTTAGCTTTGAAGTATCTATGCAAAAAGCATCTCAATGAACCAAAGCGAGATAAAAGCATTTTACTGTGTAGTTTAGTTGATAAAATTTTATTATGCAGGTTGATGAGCATGCAGTTCTTAAGCACTTCGATTGGCCCGAAGGAAAAGCCGATGCATTAAGAGAAGCAGCATTTGAGTACCAAGACCTGGCAAAGTTAGAGAACCAAGTTTCTTCCTTCGTTGATGACCCAAAGCTTTCCTGTGAAGCTGCTTTGAAGAAGATGTATTCCCTTCTTGAAAAGTAAGTAATCTTATGGAATTTCTGCCACTTCTATTGATCCATTTTATAATGCTCAATTTAGACTGTCCCTAACAAGTATTACCAGCTTCTTGCCTCACTTTTTTTTTAACCTCTTTTTGCAGAGTGGAGCAAAGTGTGTATGCGCTTCTTAGAACTCGAGATATGGCTATTTCTCGCTACCGGGAATATGGGATTCCAACAGATTGGTTGCTAGACTCTGGAATAGTAGGCAAGGTGTGTATGATATATATTAGATTAACTCGTCACAAAAATTTTATTTGTAGACGAGATGCTCCTCATTTTGTATTTTTACAAACAATTACATGACTTAGCTGCTCAAAGAAAGATGTGGAATTCCTATATTGATTCATTCAATCTTTACAGGTAAAATTGTCATCAGTTCAGCTGGCAAGGAAATACATGAAGAGGGTAGCTTCAGAACTTGATGCATTGAGTGGCTCGGACAAAGAACCAAACAGGGAGTTCTTGATTCTCCAAGGAGTTCGCTTTGCCTTCCGTGTACATCAGGTAGTAAAAACTCCAACATTATTGACTCCTCTAAAATTAGATCAAAAGCTTTCACTGTTCTTAGCCTGGCATAAATGGTATTCACAAAATCTAACTTTTGTCACAAATTTGATCAGTTTGCTGGAGGATTTGATGCGGAGAGCATGCGGGCGTTTGAGGAGCTCAGAAGCCGAGCGAATACGATAAAGTCATCGGAGACGGCCATGGAAGACGATGCAGACGAGCCCCAAGCCTGATTTTTTCTTTCTCCCATCTTTACTCCATCCTCTTCCACTCTCCCCCATCTTGTCTGCTTCAAAACGCAATCTTTTTGCTGCATACTTTATACATCAATCATCCAAAGCACCCTTCACATGCATCAGAAGCCTCCACTTGTGATCTTGCATTGCATTGGAGGAGATGATGCGATCACGTGTATCTCTTCTCCGTATATTTAAGGGAAAATAACACAGTTGCAATCTTTCACTGTAAAATTGCTTCTTCCAAGTTCTTCCAACAATGGCCGATCGACATGCAGGGCTGCTCCGGCGGCTCCATGACCACGCCCCGAGCTCGACCCAGTTCATCGGCTTCCTCGCCCTCCTCGACTCCGGCGCAATCCTCCTCTTCTTCTCCGGCGTGACGCTCACCGCCGCCGTCCTGGGCTTGATCCTCCTCTCCCCGGTGATCATCCTGACCAGCCCGATATGGGCCCCCGCCGGCGCGGCGCTGGTGGTCGCTGGCGGCGGCCGCCGCGACCTGGGCTACGAGTACCTGCGCGGGCGGTAGCGGGTGGACTACGCAAGGGGCTGGATCGCCGACACGGCGGGGCAGGTGAAGGACTATGCTCGGGAGTACGCCGGGTACCTCCAGAGGAGGGTGAAGGATGCTGCTCCAGGAGCTTGATGAGGTTCTTCAACAACGAGAAGATGACGATGCAGGCGGTGGACGGCTGCGAGGTGGGCGGGCGCTGCGGGTTTGAAGAACAGGGCACGTTAATTTTTTTGAAATGGTGGGGGGGAATGTCCAGCCGTTGGATAAAATCCAACGGCTGAAACACTGCAGCACAGCCAAGATGGCTGTGCTGCAGCACATACTCCCCCTCTATATATATATATATATATATATATATATATATATATATTAAAAAAACTCTTATTCAAATGTCAAATCTATATGCAGCTCGATTTTGAAAATTTTTATATAGAGCTCAACATGGTCATATTGAGCTCACAGTACATCCGTCGATCATCTTAAATTTAATATGGAGTCTTAAAATAACGTAACCAAGAGTAAGGACGAGCTGGCCTAGTTGTGATGTTAGCTGGCTATTAACACCATACATATGTCAGAGTTTATGAGTGTTTCTTATAAATTAGATGTTACCTATGTAATATAATGAAGATAATCAAGTAAAAATGCAACCCCAAGATGCTGACGTTGCTCCTACATGAAGTGCCAAATTTCTACCCCAATTTTTTTATTTAACAAAATTTCGCAGATCAACTTAAAAATGACCTATAAGGGTGAGAGAAAAGCCACCGCTTTATGTGATTTATTTTTTCGAGCATGACCCCAAAAAATTACATTACATGGTAGCGAAAAATATGGGGAAGGAATATAATGCGCGCATAGAGCTTCGGACATGCATCAAAAAAATTTTGATATAGGAAATTTCATTGGTGGCTATGGTAAGAAATTTGGGCTTTATTCAAAATGAGTAGCTAGCTATTTAGACAACTCAATTTTTAGTATTCAAGAAGGTTTTCTTAATTCGTTATTATTTGTGTCTTTGGCAAATTACAATTTTCTTATGCTTCCTATATTTCTATATATATATATAAAAGGAAAAGCTTTTTTCGGTCAAAGATAGAGAAAGTCTTATGCCCTAAACTCTAATATGGGTCATCCAATCACAAGGACACCCAAAAATTTAAAGAAAAAAAACCACCCCTCCTTTGTGTGTTGTTGGCACCCGGTTCCCATCAAAGCCAACTAGGCAAAAAAACTGCAGCCACATCTAGCTATGGCCGGCCAAGTGGGACAGCAGCATCCTGATCTGGACAGCCACAACTAGATGTGGTGTGGCCAACTAGATACAGCCGATACAGCCATCCACCAACCGGATCTTGCCATGGGGAGGCCAGATCCGAGCTGGCGTGGCCACGCTGCTTCCATTGGCCCGTTAGGGTGGAGGTAGGGTGTTTTGTTTTCTTGTTTTTGTTTTGAAAAAAATTTTAATTAGATGGTCTGGATTAAACTTTGGGGTAAAAAACTTACATGTTGGCTTACCCAATTGCCTCTCATATGCGAGTAATCACTTAAACTTAATTAAAATAGCAATGAAAAAGACCAAATGATGTATGTTTTAGTTATTATTTGATAAGAATCAACCATTTTCTTTATCGAAGTATTAGATCATGCCGATCATGTGGTGATGCATGCCTATCAAACCATTCAACAAATTAAACAACGGCGGTAGTTAGCGTTATACGAGCAAGTAACAGCGCAACTAATTGCCTCCTGGAAATTAATTATCAGTTTTTTACGTAACAATATGCTCGTGATTAACGATTAGCAGGGTGTTTTGATTTTTTTGTTGCATCTTTTAATTTTAGATTAATTCAGGTAATTTAACTTGTGCATCGGCAAATAAAACCCCGCACGCTGTACTCGAAAATTTCAACCACGAGTCAAAGAATTAATACAATATTAGCAGGCGAAACAAATCAGAAATTACCGGCCACCATCCAAGAACTGATTTTCAGTTCTTTTGGACTCACGTCGTGGACCATAGGAAAAACTAAAATCTTCCGAAAAGATGAACAGATAAAACGTTTGTAGAGTTCAGAAACTTCAAACATATACCCAAGGCTCACATCATGTTGTCAGGCAAGGATCGACTGATCCCGCTAGTTTCAGATTAGTAGAGGCATTGCAAGTGTGGAAACAAGATGAAAATTTCAATATTGTGGGTTGTTGAACGCTTGCTAAATTGCCATGGATGGTGCTTTGCATGATGCCGAACGCCATGTGCTCGATATTAATATAGATGGATTCTAATTTTAAAAATAAATTTTTATTTTTATCTTATTTAATAATGAAATAGACAAAAATTAAATATACTAATTAAAGAACTCCACAATGTGTGGGGTATGTTTGAAATTTATTATTAAAATATATTAAAAATATATAAAATTAATTTCAAATTAAATTATTACTATATTATTATTTTTAATTAAAATAATGAATAATTATTTAATTTTTTTAAAATATACTTATACAAAGTATTTTTTGTTTTAATATGTAAAAAATTTAATAACTAAATAGAAAAAAAATTCACAATTTTTAATTCTGATAGAATTATACTTTAAGTTTTTTTAATAATGAATAACAATATGTAAATAAACAAATATATAAAATCTATAAAAATCTAAAGTATATATTATTAAGTAACAAATTTAATTTAATAGTATAATTATAAGTATATTAAATTTTAATAATATTTTTAAAATTTCTAGTTTAGGTAGAATTATATTCCAACTCTTTCTTAATAAATAATAATAATAATAATAATAATTCTAAATTAAGTAAGTATATTAAAGAACCCATCAAACTATTGTAAGGCCAAATCAACTTAAGCGCAAGAAAAGCTAAAACACAATAAAAGAGAAAAAAATCTAATACTTTAATCTAAGGGGGTTGATTTTAAAGATAAATTATAATTTTGTAAGTAAATTCTCACTTTTATCTCATCTTCAATGATATTCACATAATAATTTAGAGATAAATTCTAATTTAAAAGGTATATATTAATTATATTTTATTTTATTTTTGTTGTATTTTGATTGGCTAATACTTGTACTTTTAATCTAAGATCTACTTTTATTAATAAGAATAGATATGTGCACTCGTCCTTGTCATGCAATACGTAAATTAGGGGAACAACTTTCAACTTTGAGATCAAAATTCAACATATCCCATGAGCCATGTCGAGGATCTTATACCGGTGAAATTGATGTTCACTATTATATATGCTTAGACTTGTGCAAGGTGTGGGTCATGTCTAACAATTTTTTTAAAAACTTTAATAAAAAATAAAACAAAAAATATATCATATTAAAAACATAAAAAAGTTTGGCTTATAAATAAAATAAGATTATAAATATATAATAATTTTACAATTTAAAATTTTAGTAAAAACCATGTACAATTCTTAATTGAAAATTTGTAATATGATCAAAGATAATACTTACATTAAGGATCGATATAAATTGTTTTCTACCAAAAATATTCAAACTTTTAAATGACCCTCACTTTTTAATTTTTAAAATTATACTTAAATATAATGTAATTAACTAAAGTTGTGCATTAATTTTTTAATTATTTTCAATATGCAATATATTTTAATTTAATTAATAATATATGAATAACTATAACGTAATTTGAAATGTAAATATAAGTAAATATTTAATTTTAAACACAATTTTTCCAAATATACTTAAAAATACCCTGTTCATTGTAATCAATTTGAAAGTATTAAAAATAAAAATTATATGAAGAAATTTTAAAATTAAATATTAAATATCAATATATAATTAATTTAAAATATTTGTTTAAAATAATTAAAAGTAAATATTAACTAAAACGAAGAATTTTTTGTGATTATAAAACGAAGCGAAGAGCTTTATAGAATTAGGTGGGTTGGAGAGTTGAAGATGTGAGAGGATCGTGAGGGGATTAATTAGAGAGTTGAGGAAGTGATGTGAGGCAATTAATCAGGAAAAGGCCAATACGTGAAGGTAAAAAAATTCATCCTATTATAATATATAGTAAATAGATATTATTAATCATTTTGAATATTTACTAGAAAGTGCATGTTTAATTCCAACCTCTTCTCCAAACTAATTGGCAAATTACAACATTCAAGATACATTTAACATACTTGTCGATATTCACCGTATATGTGCCACTTGAACATGAACTAAGTAAGATGTTGCCTCCTACACGACTTATACTACAATTGCATTTTAATTTTATGGATAAACTCGGACTAAATAATGAAATAGACTTTAATAATTTAATAGCTTTGATATAAATTCTAATTGACTTTAAGATACTAGCTTAGACCCACGTAATAAGGACCATGGTTAATAAACTTTTTAAAATTTTATTTAAAAGTAAATTCAA